>JAFVLL020031364.1:0-57939 GCA_021397915.2 Tor tambroides
CATTCAAATGTGATCAAATCAAAAGGTGACTTTCCCTCACAGCTGGGCGGAAAAGCAGATTAGGTCAAAGCGACAGAGTTCCCCCTGAATTCTGACACTGAGACGGGTGAGAGGAGGCGTGTGAGAGTGAGAGTGTGTGTCCGTCGGTTTATGTGGGTGTAGGAGAGAGAGAGGGAGTCAGAGAGACAAAAAGAAAGAGAGAGAGAGAAAAGAAACATGTTTGCAGCCAAAGGTTTGCTGCATTTGTCAGACTCCCATCGTTCCCAAAGGCAGGAGGCCAATGATGGTGACCTGCTGTCTAAAGGCTCGTTGTCAGTCCAGAATCTATAATGAAGTTGATCCTATTTATCCGATCCTACTCACTTATCCTCATTCCTTTTCACAGTTCACATGATGGCTTAAATGTTTTAAATATCATTTGCACTTTGTGAATAAACTAATTGTAAAGACTGGCTCTAAAACTATCTCCAGGCTTGTTTTTGGGAAAATAACCGGATCTTGGTTTAAACAAGGCACTTGAAGGTAATTGGCTGACGGCATGTTCCACCATTCATGGAGATTTTATAAGGAAAAAAAGGATGTGTTTTCATAAACTGCAATATGGTCTTGATGTAAAGCTCTTGTGGTGTACTTGGCGAACCTCTTCCCAAATCTTCGATTGGTCTAATCTGATCTGGATAAAAGAAAGCAAGCCACAGCGAATCTCAAGGCAGATACATGTAGAAATCTGAGAAAATAATTATTTGAATCAATATTAGTTTAAACTTAAACCACTGTACTTACTTTGAAAATGATTTGCTAGTTCTGCCAATGATTTGATTGTGGGGAAGTCAGTCAGGCATTATCTGTGATGTGGAGAGTGGAGGAACATTTCAAGTGTAACAGATCAATATTAGTGCACCCAGCTTTCTGCGTCGGCTAGAAAATTAGGCTGTCACTTCTAAATGTCTTAATGTTCTAATGATCTGCTTTCCCATGTCTCCAACATCCAAGGTCCAGGGACAAGAGTGCCATCTGCAGGCTGTGTCTCCCCAGACGCCATAAGGCTTTTTCTGAAACTCAATGCGCATCCGTGAGAATCTGTTAAATTCATTAAATCTGAGTAGTCATAAATAAACTATGAATTAACTTTTTGATGTGTGAATCTCAAATGATCTGAACGGTTATAAATAAATTACGAATTAACTTTTGATGTGTTAAAAACAGAATTTTAAATTGCTGCTGTTTTCAACAGGTGGAAGCATGCTGTCAGACAGGCAATCAAGACAGGAACTGAAAGACATGTTGGGACATCAAAAGATATCAGCTAAAGTTTAATATGCACCATATAGGAAGATCTTTGGAGGCGTAAACATGATAATTAATGTACATGGCATGCCTCCGTCAGTGGTGCTGACAGATATAGTGTCCTTCAGAGGGTATGCTCCCTTAAATATTATTTGGCATGCACCTGACAGAACAAAATAAAAGGTCAGTTAAAGTTGGTGTTCGTACTATTCCTGAATTAAAGCACTCTTAAATGTCAGTTGTTTTTTTGTAAAATGATTGTTGTGGTCTTTTTGAAGCATTTAGCATACAACTAATGTCACTTTTTAAAACTGATATAAAAAGCACTAGCATATACTAAGGCATAAATCACGGAATAATCTGCTAAAATGAAACATCTAAAAGCACATGTAACATGTTACATTGCATCCCTTGCATAATGAACAAGTCTGTAAATCTGCAATGTGTTTGCTTTCCACAGGGAGTACACGTGGAACATGACCGACCGATTCAACTACTGGACTTTCACATCTGTAACTCAGAAGTGTGCATTAACTAATGATCTCATGACTCTGCTGATACAATTACAGGTTTTGGCAGACACCCAGACATACTTCCAAATTTATTATGCTTTCTCTGGTTACTATTGTACTGCTTCCCATTTGCTTCCTACAGACTGACAAAATAAATGTGATGGCTTGTTTGAATTTGCCATTGGTCACATTGAGTTAATCTGCTTAGAAAATGCAAAAATAAAATAGACCATGAAACCATCCGACACATATTTTCAGTGTCATGTCCATTCCATTCTCAGTCAAAGATTTACAGTTTTCCCCATTAACTTTTTTGTTTCATCTGAATTTGTACAAATGATTTCTGCATTTAATAAAATATTTACAGTAATTTTCAATTTTATTTTAAATAATACACATTGTTTTCTATTTTAATTTATATATATATATATATATATATATATATATATATATATATATATATAATTTTTTTTTTTTTTTTTTTTTTTTTTTTCTCTGTGATAGCAAAGCTGAATTTTCAGCAGCCATTACTCCAGTCTTCAGTGTCAAATGATCCTTCAGAAATTATTCTAATTTGTTGATTTGGTGCTTATTTTTTTATTAATTTTGAAAACAGTTAATTAGTAAACTAAGTAAATTAGTTTATAAACAGTTAGCAAACAGGTAATGCTTAATATTTTTGTGGAAGCCGTGATGCATTATTCATGATTTTTGATGAATAAAAAGTTTCTTACTGACCCTAAACTTTTGAATGATAGTGTATATCTAATAAAGCAGCCTGTCGTATCGTCACAGTTCGAGTTTACAACACAACACAAAGACTTTGAAGTCTTTGAAGTGTTAAACTTGGTGATCTGTGGTTGTTGTTTACTGAATCCAAATCAAAGCTTTCCGCCTGGTACAGTGTCCAGTGCTCACCTGTCACAGCTGTGTATACACCTGTCATCACTCTACTGTCACCTGGCTGCTCTGTACACACACACACACTGCCGACTGCTGCAACACGACTATGCTCCTCAGAGGAGCAATTATATCCCTTTGGAGTGCATGAAAGGTTATTTAGCACTTACACAAACATTATATTATGAGCGTTAAGGGTACAGTTCAACAGCAGCATAAATGACCATATCCAAGTTACTGAATGTTTTTAAATTTAAAGTTTCCCTAATAAAAGACCTGGGACTTAGGAATCTATAATAAAATGTTCTTTTTATTTTCCCTATCAATGTTGTTAATTCCAATGAATAAAAAAATACTTTAACATCTGAAAATCTCTAGGATAATTCTTCGGATTTTAAGACTTCAAAATGCTTCTGAAGTTTACAAGGAAAAGCGCTCTCACCTGAGGGCAATTCTTTATCATGTATACAGCAGACATTTGTGAGCAGACTACAGTTATATTGGTCTGATGGCTGACATATGTTTGCGCTGACAGTGAAAATATTTCTGCCTTGTGGACATGTATGTGACTTGAGCTTGCTCTTCAGTTAGTTTTGACATTTTGTGTTATAACTAGATGTGGAAAGCCTGAATTCCAAGAAGTATGAATTACAGGCCTGAAACTAGACATCAATAAAATCTATTCTTTACATCCTGTGCAGTAATTAGTCACCCAGATCTATGGCCGAAGATAACATCAAGGAGGTGCAAGGATGTTGATAGTGTTGTAAAGAGTGAGAGGAAGATTCCTCAGACAATGGAATGTTTGCTAACAGACAAGGATATCTTAATTAAGCATGGCAGTCAACATGAAGCACTAGAGGAGCAGCATTCAGCCATAGGCTGAAGCCATAGTCCTAAATGCTGAAAGACTAATGGCACTAGCTTGAACTTCCCAGCAGGTACGGTTTGTCCATCAACAGCAGAGGTAAAAGCCTGAAAACTGGATACCTGAGAGCTACACTCAATCTACTACTGCAGCAAGACATTAAAGATCTGGGTGTCTGGGTTCGGTGGGGATAATAGCGGTGACAAAGCCCGGTTTCTGCATCAAGTGTGAATTATCCATGTGACTAGATGATTCACACTTTCAGTCTGGCTGTATTTTTTACGAGGTACCTAAGGCTGCTGCAAACCTGCTGGAACATGGAGTTTTAATATGTCATTATATCATATATCAAACGTTTTTTGTCATTATATTAAGGCTGATTAATCACCCAACTAAATTTCTCCGCAGACGTGTGATCTCTTTGAATATCAAAGGTCTCAATCAAAACATATTTACGTACTACCAAAAAAAGACGTGTGAAGTCATGGAATGAACAATTATCTCTAGATGCGCCCTTCGAAAAAAGGCACAGGGGAAAATGGGAGGTTAGGTGTTGTTGTGATGTTAGCTTAACACACTTTGAAGCAAAATATTTAGCCTCTCCATTTTCCACCAGGATTTTGTTGGCTGCATATAAATAGTCACGTAATTTTATTTTCCACCCTCATCACAGATAAGTCTTGCGTTTGCAATGACACAAGTCGCACATTTCAGGCCATTTCTCAGATCTAAGTGTGCTGTGAACAGTGATGTACCACCCATGAATATTAGAAAATACATGCCCGTATTGCACGCGGTCCTCCAATATCAAAGGTTGTGATCAAAGATCATTCTTGACAGTATATCTGGCTAACTGTCTTTCCACTCATAAAGTATAGAATGGATTCTGGTGAAGAAAAACCCCACCAGGGTTCCTTTGATTTCCATATCTGCCCAGGCCACATCATGCTGTGTTTTCTCATATGGAATTTCTCATAGGAATTTGGGGGAATTCAAAGGGAATTTGAAGAGACAAGTGAGTCCGGCAAACAGGTACCTCGACCACAAATATTGAGCCGAGGGGAGAAATTACAAGCTTGTGGTTTTCTCTGTGGAAACTGCAGGTAATCTCAGTGTGAGGCTAATTATGCCTTCACAAGCGTGATGGGGCCAGACAACAGGAAAATTACTGAGCAGTCTAAACCCATCATGGGTGAGCGCTATGCTGGCTCAGTAGCTCATCACACAGCTGTTAGGAGCAGGACGGCACTCATTTCCTGCAGGTAGTGATGAAAGAAGCCTCTCTGAAGCCTCTGATCATGGAGGATAAGAGCACCATAAAAGAAGCAGGTGAAATTATGCAAAATAGATACAGGACCAAAAACGTCGTCTAATGACAAGGTTTCAGTCAGAGGTCTATGGACATCTATAAAACATTACATTAATGAAAATTTACTAATGACCTAACAGGCATAATATATAATAATGTTAATGTTTCAGTTAAAGCGGTAACACTTTAGTATAGAGACCAATTCTCACTATTAACTTGTTCCTTATTGGCATGCCTATTATTAACATATTGGCTGTTTATTAGTACATATAAAGCACACATTCTGCATGACCATATTCTACATCCCTAATCCTACCCAATACCTAAATGAACAACTACCTTATTAACTTAATAAGCAGCAGTTTAGGAGTTTATTGAGCTCATTTAATATTTAAAGCTATCAAGTTCCTTCTGACAGTGCTTGATTTCCCACTGAATATCAGAACTACATCACATATGGACTTAAATGCATTGCAGTTGCCGTTTAATGTTGTCTAACAAGACTCAGATAGTAAATGTTTTTGAATGTGTGAGGGCGGCAGGTATTTGAGTGTAATGAGAGGGGGGAATGACAGTGTTTGACAGGCCTGCTTAATATCTATATTCAGGAAGTTCAACACCTGGTTTATGTCATTTATTTTCAGCACGCTGTCCACATTGGCTCTGTGTTTGTGTGCGTATGTGTGCATATTATTATGTGTGCAATTACCATGTCTTCATCTCACAGGTTCTTGTGACTAATCTCACATCGACATGCCATTACACCATCAACTTTCCATCTTTTCAGAGAGATTCTAATTGATTTAATTTCCTTAATTATAGATCATAACCTCTTACCTAATGACAGAGCAGTCTGCGTCTCTTTGAACTGAGATCACTATCACCTGACAGATGGATAATGTCTATATGCCCTGGCCTTAGGGATGCACTGCTAGACCACGTTCATTCATTCACTCTTATCAGATGGTCATCTACCCATTTACATCCTGGATTTAGTAATTACTCTTAGTGCAAAATCAGTGTGCATCTACAGGTATGTAATTACATGCTGGTGAAAAGCAGCATAAACAATAATTTTAAGGCATTTTTAGACAGGCATGTTGGCTTAGTCAGCATCACATCTTAAACAGAACTAACTGATTAATTGAATGCTCATCATTCTCAGTCTCTAGCGCCTTGTTCAGACAGGCAGTTTTTTTTATCAAATCCAACTTAAATCCTTTTCGTTAAAAACACCTGAAGGCAAAACCACATCCATATATGGCATAAAACATTATCAAACTTAGATTTTTTGTAAACATTTAAGCATAAATATCAGTATAAATTGCATTTCAGAAGTGATGAATTTACTAAGTGCACAATATTGTCTAGATACGCTCTTTCACATACTTTACACATAATTTTTCAAATACTCTTTCATTATATTACAAACTACGTTACATTCACTATGTAGTGTACAGTCAATGAGTGAACGAGTTAGCGGTTTTGGACACAGACTAAATTTCTAGATTTCTGTTTTCTCTTGGCATCATACTGTCACTTGCATCATTACTAGAGCAAATAATGTGATTTATATAATTCAATGTCCATGTAATAAAATTTATGTTGGTGAAACATCCCGCTCATTAAAGGAAAGGATCACAGTACATAGAAGTGCAATAAATAGAAAGGATCTAAAGAGTCCTGCTGCAAGACATTTTTGTGAATGTAACCATAAAATGTCATCTTTCTTTTTTCTTGGAATTGAAAAGATTAACCAGAATTCAAGAGGTGGTGATATTGATATTGGATATGGATATTTTATTTGAAAAGTCTGTTTCCATGAGGTATGAATGAGGATTTTTCCCTTAAAGAGTTTCTATGATGGTGGTTTTATGTGTGTTTCTGCAGTGTGTGTTTTCTGATACATGTTGATCTGATGTGAATCTGCTCTGATTGTGGATACTTTCTGCTGCCTTCTGTGGATAGTTAATTCCTATTAATTAGTGTGATGACTTGAGTTAAGCTTGTCAGCTGTTGCTAATTTGTAAATGTGCAATCCAATATGGAGATGTGCCTTTTAAATGTTTGTAAAGAATGAGTGTATAATACCCTGAGAAAGGCTCTTAGGCCGAAACGCGTTGGTATTGTGAATTGGTATTGTGTATTGGTATTGTTGTTTTAATATTTTGAATTGTTTTTAGCTTTACTTTTTTTTGTTTTTTTCATTTAAATGTTTAGTTTTTGAAATGTTGTATGCATTTGTATTTTTTATTTAATTTCTTTATTTTCTTAAATGTGTGTGTGTGTGTGTATATAGTATTTACAGAGTTTTGACTTTTAGTTTGTTACTTTTTCTTATTTGTAAGTCGCTTTGGATAAAAGCGTCTGCTAAATGACTAAAAGTAAAGTAAAGTAAAGTATTGTTATAATAAAATATCTCATTACAAGTGGTGCTGGAATTTTTCCTCACATTCCTGTATTTAGTTGTTTTCATGCACCTTGTGAGTGGTAAAGTTGCTCCAGACTCTACCCCATCATTACTAGAGCAACCAGTGATGATACACCTGATATCGACTACACTGTCTGAACAAAAGGATCAGATTTCATCACTTGCAAGTTGACAAAGACAGTCATTCTTAAAGTTCAAATATGGAAACCAAACCGGATGTGAGAACAAAGATGTATAAAAGAGCAGTGTCCTCATCATTGCACATGATTACAAAAACGTTCCTGGGGGAAAAAAACAGCCAAATGTTTCCATCTCTCACACACCAAAGGGATTT
This sequence comes from Tor tambroides, assembly GCA_021397915.2. Classification (NCBI taxonomy): domain Eukaryota; kingdom Metazoa; phylum Chordata; class Actinopteri; order Cypriniformes; family Cyprinidae; genus Tor; species Tor tambroides. Next base: position 7,642 of record JAFVLL020031364.1, read on the forward strand.
TCCTTTCTCCAGCGCTGTACAGCCAACACCAAGTACTAATACTCCCACTAGCTATGATACTGATCTTCAGCTCACCCAGATTAAGACCAGCCCCTTCCGTACAACAATGTTGCCTTTATCTTTTCCATAGTGCCTGGGATATCTGAGTGTCTGTCAACAGATTCCCTTCCCCAGCCCCAACTGCAGGCAGACAGGCCTACAGGTCACTTGCTTTCTCAGGTGAGTCTCACCTGCTACTGAACTTTCCATTACCTCTCCCTCTCCTTCTCTTTTTCTCCCTGTCTTCACAAAGCAACCTGTGAATTCTACCTCTCCACCCTCAGGCGGTCATACTTCCACTGCCTAATATGTTTTTACATGAAGCTTTTAATCAAGGTGGGAGATTGTTCTGCTCACGTGCTATATAAAGAGACTTATCTCTGGAGCGGCGGTGGTATTGGATGGGTAAATCACGATCCGGAATGGATTCATCAGTTTCATGCCAGTATGGAATTTAAGAAAAAAAGTCCCCTCAGAAATATGTACATGCAGGTTTGGTAGTATGTCAAATACTTCAACCAATCATGTTTATCGCTATGAAAATATTTCACTTGATGGCTGCCATTTCTCAGACATGCTCTGACTCAGGCTTTGGATTTGCCTTGGGGTGATGAACCGTGACTTCTGCCTCTCTCAATCAGCTTTGATGTGGATTAATCAATGGAAAATCCCCTGTGAACAAGGACAACTCATTATTATTCAAATATTCTGACTTCTTTTTCTCTTTATCGCCCTTTCTACCGCTATTTTATTATGTTTACAGAATAATTTCATGATAAACTAATATTCAGGTACTACGTATGGCCTACTAAATATGGATGTGCAAAACTGCACATTTTTAATAACATATCTGCATAGTTTCAAAAATGTTCACATATTATTGGATTTTAAATTTAAATTTAAACCTGTAATTTTAAAATGATTGTTATGAATTGTTATTTCTATGTGGCTTTTACAGTACAAACTGTGCTAGATTAAAGTGTGTTAAACTGTGCTAGAACAAAGCACCACTTTTTAAAAAACTAAAAATGTATAATTAAATCAATAAACGAACAGAAGCATTGTCTCTTGTCTATGACACACTCATGTCATTCCAAATGTATACATTTGTTTGGTAACACATTACTTAAAACCTTTATGTACTGTATAATGCATTATAAAGGATTATTATTCTTGTGCATAATGCATTATAATTATTCATAATGCACGTTTTCATACATAGTGTGTAACAATGAATTGATAAGTGTTATAATGTGTTAACTACGGGTTAAAAATTATTCATGAGATTGTACAATGCTTTATAAGGTGCATTACGACGCATAATTAATGCATTAAAACTACTTTTGTAATGCATTATACATAAAGGCTTTAAGTGTTGCCTCTTCTTTCTGTGGAACGCACGCACACACACCCACACACACACACACACACACAAATATTTTGAATTATGGTGGTAACCAAACAGTTTCACTTCCTATTTACTTTCACTGTATTACTTGTCTATACAAGGTAAGTCAATGGGAACCAAAACTGTTTGGCTACCAACATTCTTCAAAAATATCTTATTTTACATTCCACGCAAGAAAGAAAGTCATACAGGTTTTAAGTAACATGAGTGTGAGTAAATGATAAGAGAATTTTCATTGTTGGTGAACTACCTCTTTAACAAAATAACAACAGCAGTCAATCTTATTTAAGCAGGCAGGTGAAATACCAGTTTGAGAACATGGCTTAAGCAATTGGGTAAACAACAGGTCAGTATTTACCACAAACTGGTTCCATACCTTACATCAGGTTAGAGAAGTCATATTTCTTTTATTCACTCTGCCAAAGCAAGGCGCATCAAAGGATATTTGCAATCATTGTGAACACACATCAGCCACATCAAATTAGTCTCCAGTCAGACATCTCCAAATGATGATCACACAAAGCGTCATTACCTAGGAGCCAACATGATGTGAAGCATGAAAAGGCTAATAGTTTTTGATATCTGAACACCTTTACATTCTCTGCCTCTGCACAAGATGAAAGAATGCACCTGAGCACACTTTATTGGTCAGAGGATCGGAATGAAGCCTGGAGATGAGCTAATGTGAAAAATTATTTCACCTCAAAGCAATTCCTAACCCTTAACTCTAAATATGGGCATTCCTATTTGATATCTCACTCCTGAAGACCATACTGATCCAAAGGAATACCAAGCCACCTCTATATGATCAAATAACACACGTTGTGCTTATTAATGAGGTATGAATCGCAAACATGGGCGAAGAGAGCGCGCTGCAGCTCATGTTAACGGATGAAGTAAGGCATGTTATTTAGAGCGAACATTTGGAGGCTGCTTTTTACCACTGGACACTGGTGGAATTCCTCAGGTGCATTGTGCAGAAATCTCCAGTAAAAACACTGTGTGTGTGCGTGTGACCCACACATGCATACACACACAGTGCATGGTGTAAAGTGGTCATGCATCCCGACAGATCTGTCACCAGCTGCTTAGAGTGTTGCTCAGTCGATGATGGCTACCACCACTGCGCTTTGTGTTCTGCCCTGCAGCCACACAGACAGGCCTGATTTCTTATAGTTACTCTCTGCACGGAAAACTCTTTGTTTACACCTTCAAACACATACTGCAGTCTCATCATTACCTTCAACGGATGTATCAATGGCATGCTGTAGGCATAAGTAGTGGTCTTAATGCTCAATAAATTGCTTTAACATTCATCACCTGGGCCGCAATACTCTGCAGTGTTGATTTAACAGAGCAATATTCTACATTTTTCCTGGTTGGGGCATATGGCGTAAATCACCCAGCGGAAGAAACAGCTTCCTCCTGTAATTGGCCGCAAGTTGTGCCTATCCGACGGGACGTGTTGCAGCACAGGCTGTAACCCGAGGAAGATTCCATCTTAAAGGAGAAAACTGCCTTTTACAATAACAAATGCTTGGAATTAGTATATAAGTTACATTGTTTGGGAATTTAAACTTGTAATCACAAAATAACTTTTCTATTTCAAGTTCATGCTATCTTTTGTCACTTTTTAAAATCATACCATTGTCTCCTACTTCATTGTTCCAGTCTTTAAATATGTATTTTTTAACTTTTTAGAATTTACATTATTTGATATACATTACAATTCAAGTGACAGTAAAGAAATTTATATATACAAATCATAATATTTTAAAATATTACAGTATTTCCTGTATTTTTCATCAAAGAAATGTAGCCTTAGTGAGCATAAGAAACTTTTCTAAAACATAAAAAAAAACTGTACAGACCTCAACTTTTGAATTTGTGCATGAAATTTCAATTCAAATATAACTTGCACTCTGAAGTGTCACAGAAAAACATCAGTCTGACACCTGTAATCATAACTCTATATATCCACTGGAATGACCGACTCATTTTTCAGACCACTACAAACACATGAAACACTCCTGTGTTTGCCCGGGGTCTGACAGTGGGCTTTGATTGAGATTTGGGGGTAATGTAGCAGTCAGTCTGAGCCTCTGAGAACCATGACACTAAAACAGGCGCAGACTGTGCGCCACACAGAGAGACAGCAGCAGCATCCGTCATCACCACCATTACCCTTTGTTGTAGCCAGTCAGGTGCTGAAAGTCTGGGTTAAAGAACATTCACCAGAGGTAGTTCTCTTCCCTTCTCCGATTTCCTTAATCCCCAAATTAATTCCCTTTTATAGAGCCTCTGTAAAGTGAAGGATATTTTTGTATCAATTACAAAGCAGTCTGTTTTACTTAAACAATCTCAGAGCACTGACCTTGAGATGGGAGCAACTTCTAGACAAAGTCAGCCTGCAGGGAAATGGATTTCATGAAAGATTCAATGTGAGTTTCTTTATTCCAAAATATGCTAAATACTCTTAGCTTCTACAGGGGTCTAAAGAATCATGAACAGATTAGGGTTAGGCAGTATGACGGCTTAAACTTTTTAATGGTAAAATGTGGCAACCATCAAGAGTTTGATAATACAGTTTTGCTATCAAATGGCAGGCACTCTATATAGTGGCAGCTATCGGTGAACAGGACAACTTTACAATATTTACACTATACTGTTCAAAAGTTCGGGTCAGTAAGATGTTTTGGAAAGAAGTCTCTTATGTTCAGCAAGACTGCATTTGTTTGATCAGAAATACAGTAAAACAGTCACATTGTGCAATATTGGTACAATTTAAAATAATTGCTTTCTATATTTTAAAATGTATCATTTATTTGGTGACGGCAAAGCTGAATTTTCAGCAGCCATTATTCTGGTCTTCAGTATCAGATGCTTCATTTTCCAGGATTCTTTGATGAATAACATGTTCAAAACAACAGCTTTTATTTGAAATAGCACAATGCATACGAATTCACTTTTTATCAATATTACTATAGTATTACCATAGTATTATTTTCTTTAAAAATATCAATAGCTATGTTTCCATCCAAAGATTTGAATTTAATTTATGTGCAAAACTGGAATATTGCATAAAACATTTGAGAATAAAGCACCATCCATCCAACGAGTCAAAGAGAACAAAATCATCACTTCCTGATAAACTGACACTACATAGGATAGGCCTATCACTAAGAAAAGTAGGAGAAGCCACTAAATATAATAATCTTCATATATGATAAATTACTTGCGCCTCAGAGCGAGCAGACGAAACACAATAAACGCTGTCATCGCTTTCAGAGGTGGATGCTGCTGTTGGGGAACGCAGTCTTGTAAGACAATTATACAGAAATAGGCTGACTTTGATGACAGACTTTCAGAATGACCAAAACAACATTTCAGATGCTGTGCAATGAGATTGGTCCGTGGGTTAGTCAAGTTATCCCATCCCATCGTGCAAAGTCGCATGACTTTTTTGATGCACAAGGTGGAATTTATTCGGTAAATGTGTTTCCATCATAGTTTATGCGCATTTTTTCTAATTGGATAAAAAAGTTTGTACTCAGTTGTGCGCATAAGTTTTTTATGCGCATTTTTAGAATTTATGCGCATTTTTTACGTGATATTCCAAAATACGCATAAAAATAGGTGGATGGAAGCACAGCTCATGACCCAACTTTTGAACACTACTGTAAAGAACAGTGATGTTCTGACTTGCTAACAAACTGATTCTTTTAATCTGAATTGCACATGCAGATCTCTCAACTAAAGGAAGTAAAAGAAGATTTTGTTTAAGAGTAAAATTGCGAGGAAAAAAGCTGAAGCCATTGAAAGAACCATCTGAATGAACAATTCACTTAAATGAATCAGACTTCCCAACACTGGTGCAGAATATTCACAACGATGACAAACACAAAATGTTATCGCACATCATTGAAAAACATTTGAAATACATTTATTCTTTGTAAACAGACACAGTTTGTTGAACATAAAGGCTTAAGTTGTCTGCAAGCACATAAACCACAAACATGCAAAAGGCCACCCACAAATATGTCTTTCATAACACAGTTCCCATCTTTGCTGATAAGCTCAGAGCCAAAGTAAATACGAACTCACTTTTCCACCTGCCCAAGAACTCGAGAGTAAATAGTGCAAGTGTGCGCAAAGCAGTTGGTCAACATTTTGTCTCTGATATTCTGCTTGTAACTTAAATCTGGTTGTAACTACTAATGGTAATGTCAGGTATGTAGTCATTTGATGGTGAACAAAACTGACGCTGTGAATACACAGAACTATATTTTCCAACCACGTTCCAGAAGGACAATGATAATATTTATAGGGGTACCGTTAAGATTGCATCCTAACTTTTTTGGTCTTTAAATCATGCTGAAGATAGATTTGTTATCTGTCCAGCAAGCTGAGGGAGGTCCGTGACCTTTCATTCACTGAGAGTTTTATGATCTGTTAGGTTCAGCTCCCAGGAATGTTTTGATTTAGCACTTGTAATTTCATTATCAAAGGTCACATCAAAAAACTGAAGCTTTATTAGTTCTACCTAAAATCCCTTCATCATTCAAACCTCCCTAATTATACCTGCACTGACTAGCTCTCGGTTTCCCTCTGTGAAAGATGAGTCATCTCACACCAGACAAACAGTATCGTCCCCTGATGTGATGATGACTATTACATGAAATGGATTCTTGAGCTCCCGTGGCTTATTTAGTAAACAGAAGAACGCAGATGCCTGCCACTCAGGTTAAAAGAGGGAAAAATCCTCAAGCTTTTTTTCAAGGGGAGCAGAGGCGGAGTGTCTTGGGGCCGTGTCGAAAGACATCTGATGGAACGGAAGCATTGGCAGGCTTTGTTGGCTGGTCAGGTGGCACCCCATCATTCCACTCTGCAATGACCCCTAACGCAATAACCTTGACTTAGACTTGGACGGCTAGGTTTTTTAGTCTGGTTTCGACGCACAAGAGTCACTATATGCAAAAAGTATTTTGGTGCTTAAACTGTATGAATGTTAGTGCATTAGATTTAAAAAAAATAAATAAAGAGGCATCAGTCAATATATGAGCTTTTCTCAGAACTAAGGTTTTTATGTTTTATGAACCAACTGGGTCATTTTAGTAGAAATATGCAGTCACGTTCACAGAGATGTCTAAGCAGAGTAATCACAAGTGCAGTTCATCACATTAACTAAGTGTGAAATGCCTAATGTCTGACAGTCAAAATGTTTTGGTTGAATAGTATATCTACAGTATATCAAATTTTTAAAAGTATATCTATTACTTTATCTTTTAAAACCTAATAAACTTATTTTTTGCGTTTGTAAAGCATGCTTATGCTATCTATGTTGTTATCTAATGCAATGACATTCATATATTTTAAATGTGGCTTAAGTGTCAAGATACACTATTAGGCCACTTATAATCTGACAAATTGCACAAAGCTGTAGATTCAAAATAATTTCTAATAAATAAGACAGATTCCTAGAAATGTTGGATAACTATGCAACTACAATGAAACACTGGTGGAATTCCTTGTCAAAGTGTGAAGCATGCACTGAGAGAAACCTCTTTCCTCTGCACAAAGCACTGTTTTTGGAGAGGAGAAATTGGAGGATTGATGACCCCAGCTGAAAATCATCTCCCACATTTGGCTGGGGTTCAAAAGCACAAATAACCACGGAAACTGCTGGCTCAATGATCCGCATGTTGGTTTCGAACACACCGGCTGTGCAGTACGTGGATGGTACAGTGCTTCACGCATAGTAAACAGACTGAGGAGTTACATCCTGGGAGGCAAGATGGACCCCAATCAAAACATTCAGCATTTCTTAGAAGAATACTGAAGAATACCTCAGACTAAATAACAGGCTAATAATATATTGTCATAATAAAGTATTGTCACAGTGTTTTTATATTACAGCTTTTTAACAACAAAACAACCAAGTATTACATTTTTTATTATAACAATAATACACACTAATATATAAGATAACAATATATTAATATGCACTACCAGTCAAAAGCTTGGGGTTAGTAAATTTTTTAAAAGAAATTAATACATTTATTCAGTAAGGATCCAATAAACTTAATAAAAGTGACACTGAAGACATTTATATTGTTACAAAAGAATCCTGTTTCAAATAAATGCTTTTCTTTTGAGCTTTCTAATCATCCAAGAATCTAGGGATGACCCCGAATAGTCGACGATTCGATGCTTCGATAAGAGGAGCCTGATTCAACTCCCAATCTCACAGTCGAATATTCGCGGGGTGTTATGATCATGCCATTTTGGCTATATGGGGGTGCTCAAATGTCTGATTTCACATAGGACTACCGGTTTTCTCCCAATAAGTTAATATACACCCTATTATGATAGTGCTGTAAATAAGAATCTGAAAAGAAAGAAGCTTTAAATAAATATTTTAACGTGCGTTTCATTTTCCATAATCGGTGACCGACAGAGGAGTATCTTGGCGGCAGAGATTTAAAACTTTAACTCGACTCAAACTGACACAGGCGGAGTGAAAGACTGGATTTTTTCGAACAGGTATAAGAGTACAAGTGATTTCAAAATATTTCAGCTGGTTTATATGCATATCGTGTATTCTTTATCTCGTATAAGATGCATTAGGTTGAGTTACACGGCAGTAAAGCATTTCATTGTACGGTGATTATCTCTTCAGTGTGCAGCGCGAGCAGGACAAACAACAATAATATTAATGACTATGACTGAGACTGTCATATACACATAACATTATAATGAGAACACTATTGTAATAAAACGCTGTAAATTTTTAGAGTTTAGTTGCCGTGTTTCTTTGCGTTGTTGCGTGAAGAACGCATCCAAAAGGAGTTCATTCAGAGCCATGCAGACACGTTCATATGCGATAAATGATAAGTTAAGTCCCATTGATTATAAACCTGCTATCAAATGTTTCATTCTATTGGTCATCTTCAGCGTGCGCAGCTCAAAACAGAAATGCTGAACATTAATAACTACTGTCATATACATAATGTTATAATGAGAGCACTGTTGTAAAAAATGTTGTGAATTCTTAGGGTTTCGCTGACGTTTAATGTTAACTGTCTTTTAATCAAAACATAAAACATTATTATTATAAAACATAAAACATTTCCCCTCTTTGTTAACGTCAGTAATTATGGAATGTCTGACTTAACTCTTGGTAATGTATTTTGCCCCCGCCCCCAAACATATGATTCGATTATCAGTTGACTATCGGCAAGATTCGAAAATTCTGATTCGACTATGAAAATCCTTAGTCGAGGACACCCCTACAAGAATCCTTAAAAAAGTAACATGGTTTCCATAAAAATATTAAGCAGTGCCACGATTTTCACTATTAATAATAACAAAATAATAATGATTCTCGAGCACCAAATCAGTATATTAGAATGATTTCTGAAAAACCATGTGACACTAAAGATGTAATAGCTGATGAAATCACAGAAATAAATTACATTTTAAATATTATTATTGCTTACTGCTTTAATAGTGCATTAAATTAAATTTAAAAGGCTATAATCTGACAATTTTACGCAAAATAATGATAATAATGGTAAACATTGCATAAAAAATGAACACTAATACGGAATATAGATGTCAAAACTACCTCAAACAAGTCCACTGAAGGCCTGTCCTACTGTCTGTCACCGTGGTAGTTTTTACACACACAATGCTGTCTTTCAGGCACAGCCAACTTAGTCATTTCGAGGTGGGCAGCAACTGAGTAGTCTAAGGTTTAAACTGCAACCATTAGTGGTTTCTGGGCCAGGCTTGTATTGGAGAGAGAGAGAGAAACCCAATCTGAACCATTAGCCTGAGTGAAAGCCTTTCAAAATACATTCCGATCCATGCACAATGAGCGCGTAACACTGCGATACATTCACATCTTTGAGGTTTCATTAAACAATTTGCATGCAATTGGCTGTTACTTGAGCTCACACAAGCTGAATGATCAACCTCAATGGTTTGTGTGCAGGGTGTAAATGTGTCTGAATGTGATGTTGAATAAACTCATGTAAGGATTTGACTGAATGATTGAATAACCACACTGTCTTTGAAGAGATACAGAGCTGAGCGGAGTAAGCCATGCACAACAAGAGATATATGAAATTAGCCAAACAACAATCTCGGAGAAAACAGGAATTGTGTAACACAAGCATTAACTTCCACTTGATATTTATCTCACCGATCAATTTTATGAACATCTGGCAGGTTCACTTTACAAAGAACATTTGTCTGCTCTGTAGTCGGAAACTTTCTTGTTGAATTAGTTTATGTAAGCAGGGAAATGGACTATGATGTTTTAAGGCTGACAAGGCCATGAAACTTCAAGTTGAAATCTTTTAAATCTTTCATGGTCGTACTCATTTTCCTAATTATATAACATGTTGTTCCATATCCTCTTTGCAAATAATTGCGTGTTATGGTCTCACAATTAATTGGTTAAGTAAACATTCTGCACTGTCTAATGGAAGGTGTGCAGAGTTTTTTTTAACACGAAGGGTGAAGTTTGTCTTCAGAGCACATAACATGCCTTGGGCAAGCATTTCGCAAAAACCTTTACGGAACAATAAACAAGACGCCAGATCAGACAGAGTTGAAAACGTGAAACACAGATGAGTGTATCTGTGAGGTTTTGCTAATGGAAATTCCCCTAGTGGTTTGGTGAACTCTCGTTAACGTATCACCTGCAAATAAAGACACACTAATCAGGGTGTTTAAAAAATAAAAACGTCTTAGGGGTTTTCACACAAAGATGAACAAAGACATTGCACCAAACCACTTTCATCAGTCATCATCATTAAGGAAAATTCAAGATGTTACAATCTTGCAATCCTTGGCTTGAAAACAAAATCAAGGGTTAATTACAGGGTTAGTTTTTAATCCTTAAAAAGAAAAAAGAAGAAAAAAAGTAATTGTGTTCCAAACCTGTTCTTTTGGAACAGAAAAGAAGATATTTTGAAAACTGACTCAGTGTATTTCTGTCAATTATGTGTGGGAGTAATCTTTTATAATATTTTCTTTTATATTCTGCAGGAGAAAATCAGTCATACATGTTTAGATCAACATGGTGTCTGTTTGAAGTTTTTATTTAACTTTAGATGATTAGTATCAGGATGAAACATGTTCTTCTGTGACTTGCAAAATTCATGCTCCACTTTCTGGACGAGCTCCAGCTAATTGCTATATACATAAATTAAACACATACACACACACACACAATACAGTACATAAGATAAAGCCCTATAGAATGTAATGTGTTATGCTTTGATGCGACTATGCATGTTAGGAATGCATTTGACATTGCATGTCAAAACACAGAGCGCAGTTTGGTAGCAAACCAAGATTTCATCTTTAAACTTTTTGAGCTGGTATAAAAAAAGATCAAATTTGATGAAAAATCCGGATGTTCATTTTTATTTTATTTTATTTTTTTAATCCCACTTGCCTTCTCAATAGTTTGCAATCTCCACACCTCACGTACACATCACAACATGAACATGTGCCTCGCTACTGTAATGCATCAGTGAAGTTTTGCCACCTTTTTCAAAAATGCCCAGGAGAGAATTTCTTGTTTTGGTATTGCTCACCTGACAAAAGCAACTCTTAAGGTGTGGTGGATGAATGAGTTTGCAGACTGACAGACTGCGTAAGCCAGAATTCTGTCGGCTCGCATTTTAATCCACAGATTGCCTCTTCTCTAAACATCACAGAACAGCAATTTTTCTCCAGCCTCTGGGGAACAGCAAAGACAACAGGGGTTAATCAAGAGCTCATTGCTAATTAATACAATTCAGCACATTTCAACAAGGAAATTTCTCAACTAAACTAAAATGCCAGTTCTAATGCAGGCCACGTCTTGCCTTTCTTATGTAGTGACATTTTCACTCCTGACATTTGTCTCATAATATAGTGTGTGCTGACAAATGACATCAACACATTACATCAGTTCTATACAACCGAGTACAATGATAACTCAAAGACGCAAAACCAAACTGTCCCACACATCCGACAAAGAACACAGTCCCTGTGTCTCACAACATCTCAGGCCTTTAAGTGGAGATAAGAGAGTATGAATGAAAGTGTTTGTACTCAGGCAGTGTAGGCCATTGACTGGGTGAGATGAGAATCACCCTTCCCCTTATCAGAGCCCTCAAAGCGAACAGATCAGGCCGATAGGAAGGGTGCACAGCTCCACAATGCCAGAGATTGCACAAGACATAAGGGCAGCTGCAAAGACCAAATGCAAGAGGCACAGTCTCATGTAGCCACATTCCCTGTGTTTTCTGAGGTGAGACAGTGGCGTAGCTGAAACAATGCAACTCCAGTCATTTAGGTGGTGTGATTCAGTTATACTTAAACAATTAACAAAATTCCTCCGAGTAGGGAGACAGACAAAAACCATTACCATCACGGGGGTGATCTTGAATTTGCCGTGTATATATATATATATATATATATATATATATATGTATATATAGTGCCCCTGACATCCAAAAATAGCCCATTGGCAGGTCAGTGCCTGGACATCGTCCTGTGTGCTTTCAGCGGTACCACTCCTAACAGGTGGTGTATTTTCCATGGCCTGCTTTGGAACACCACTTCCTGGGAACAACCCAATTTACAGAAAATAACAAAACCACTGCTCTCAGGGGACGTCCTCCAACTTCCGACCTTTCCCAGAGATCTGAAAAGATGAGTCCAAGCATCACAGACAACTTTGCTCATGCATTTACAAGAAAAGGAGGAGTCAGTGTTTCTTCTACTTTTGACACTTTTATGTCCCTGTTTTTTTTTATTATTATTATTAAAACAAATATCATCTTATTTTCTTTTCATTGTTCAACAAAGTGTGAAACAGATGTAAACCATTTCAGTATTTACTGTGTGAAGGTTCTATTAATTTTCCACAAAGTCAAACAATTTTGCCTCTAATAGTACAAAAAGTTTTATCAAAAAATTTTGTTACTGTCTTTACTAATCATTAATGTTGCCTGATTATGCTAAATGTGTGAAAATGTTTTTAAATTTATGTATATTCATTGTTTTAAAATGATATTTAAACTAAAAAAAATTTAATTAATGATATTATCAATTAATTTATATAGGCTAATTTTTTACCATAGAATAATAGTAAACACATCATTTGAGATGTGGTGGAAATTTGATAAAAACACGTATCCACTCTTGGGCATTGTTAAAAAATAAACTAGTGAGGGGCAAATTAAAGTATGTTTTATTTTCTAAAGGACCACAACGTCAAAACTGACCGTATTTAAAGAAACACACAGGCGCGAAATATTGGAGCGCTTTTGTTAAACGCATGCGCAAAAAGGTTTTCCCTTGTTTACTTTTGTTAAAAAAAGGTTGTAAACATTCACACTGACCTGATATAAGATACCCTTTGAATGAACTATTATTGTAAGATACATTTTAAAAAAAAATTTTTTTTTTAAAAAAAGTTGTAATAGGTTGAACAATCGTCAACCTTGTAGTAACTGAAAGTGTCACTTCCGAACGATAAGTTAGTTTGATAGTAAGGTTCGTCTGTAAACCACTGACTACAAGAGATTGCAGTGAACCGGTATTATTTGCTGATCATAATGGACTGGTAATTTGAGTGGCCTCACTTGCTTGTATTTGAGGTGATACAGTGGTCTTGCAGCTCTCGAACTTGAAGTTCACACAGGGATGTATTTGGCTTTGGCCGCTTCTCTTGGTGCTCTTGGTAGTGGCGGAGCTCCCTCTAGTGACCAAGAGTACAGTATCTCTGTCGAATATAGGCCTATGCATATAACATTGCAGGAGACACAATGAATCCCTTTATTATCCAGGAATGTACTGTTTTACTATAGACCGCTTTTTTATCCTGATTTTTTAAAATCAATTTCCTAGAGGCCTACAGTATTTATAATTATCCCCCTTTTTATTTTATTTTATTTTATTTCTTTATTTTAGAGAACCAAACAAAGAGTAATTACTGGATAGTATGAAGTCACCTGGAACATTCCAGTCATTGACAGCGTGACAGCCGTTTGCTATGGTTCTGCCTTCTCAAACGTTTCTACCCATCAGTCTAACTAACACATCTTATCGCGCAGATTGGGGGGGGGCACATGACACCCACATACACCCACCCATCAATCAATCTGACACTTCATGGTTGAAAACTTTTTCATTATAGCATGGAGAACACAAACAAACACTGTTTATCTACGAGTTCTGCCAAGGCTGTGTTTGTCCATAAATCATGCCTGATTCACATACAGATATGCTAATGCATGGATGCACTGCTTAAAGATATGATAATAAGCAATTGCATGTGTAGGGATCAGGGGTCTCATGTTTGTTATTCATGGATTTGACTGTGAGGGATGCTCATAGACAAAGCAAATCAATTTCTGAGCTGTCCGAGTGCAAATAAAGATTTCAAAACAAAGCTGATAAGAGACTTTTCCTCACTTCTTGACATTAAAAATATAAAAAAATTGTAAACTGCAGTATCATTCTTTTTGTTTCATGCCACTAGTTGAAAGCACAAACCATCTATTATGGAATGAGGAGTGCTGACACATTGTTTACATTAATATTTGTGTGACAGATTCAAACAGATGAGTCTGTGATGATATAAATAAGTCCTTGATTTTATTTAGCTTGGACAGTGTCCAAAACAACCTTTATAATCCATGCTTCATACTTACAATTATTTCACTGAGTAGGGATCAAAGGAGCCATGCTGTAGCTGTTTGCAATATTTCTGCAGTATAAAAGCCCTTCTTAGTTACTCTTGGGCATTCTGCTTGGCACAAGCTCATCAATAAAACTGCATTAAGTGCACAGAGAATGCAATCAAGCCAAACATATTAAAAGTAAAAGCTGAAGGGCTTTTGTTTGACTTACTCCATACTATCTACCTCAGATAAAGAAATCGGTTCCAATACCTGAGCATTTTTTTAAGCTGAACCAGTAGCACAATGCCCTGTATTAAGAAATTGTGCATAAGTAAATTGCAATTATTGAACTCAACAAAGGATATTTTTATTTGTCTAATGAAGTATCTAATGTTATGTAAGTTAAATGATACTCATTTCCTAAAGTGGTAAAAGTACATTAGGCCTTGCATTAAAAAGAGATCTTTGAAACCAATTATGTGTTCTCTATCATTATTATCCAGTTGTATTCTCACACTAATGAGGGAACACAGTTGTTCTAAAGCTCTGTGATTTTTTTTTTTTTTAAATAGGACCATTTAGTGTAATATGGAGCAGTTTCTGCGCATTTCACTGCAATTTACTATTATTTCACCCCAACAATACAGACTAAATAAATTACATTTCTATGTGCTATAATTATAAGCAGTGATGCATTTACTCAAGGATGCTTTCAGCTTTTAAATATGAGTGAAAATCTATTTTTCTCACTTAATTAAAGATGGAATAGTTGAGAGAACGGGAATGGAATGTGGGTATAATGAAGATCCATGAAACATGGAAAAAGATAATCATTATTCACAAGAGTCTTTCTGCACAGAAAAAAAAAACATTAGATATGAAAGGAAAATTGTTGAAATTATTTGCTGTCGGAAAACTTTTTGAGATGCATTCCATAAAGCTCTTATCATTTATTAAATACTATGAAATCAGTAATGTTCCTCTGTTATTGTTATTTTCCCCTCTCTCATGGTGCCTACTTATGCCAAAAGAAAAAAAAGAAAAGAAAAACAGTATGTTTAAATAATTGACCTGATGGTAAAATTCATTCAGAGGTCAATTTTAAAAAGTTAATTTTATTATTTAGTTATTACATGCATGTTAACTTATGGGAATCATTCAAATAAAAAATATGAGGTCGTACCCCAGTGTCATTTTAGAACTACAGAGAGACAATTGTGATGTTATCATTTTTCCTTTATTTTAATTCTAAAAGTGTATTAAATTATTCATAGAAAATAAATAAAAATATAGAAAGGAGTGTGCATGTGCATGGAAATCAAAGTAACCTATCCATCAGAAGTTATATTAAAATATGAGATGATAAAAGACCAAAAAAAAAAAAAAGCTATAATAAATGTTTTACTTCACAGATCCAGAGATGATGAATCAAAGCCCACCCAATGCCTGATTAAATGACAAGCCTTCAGTACACCAGCAGAATGTTAAGCTATATTAGGTCACACCGAGCCCTCATCTCTGTACCATATTTCTGTGAACTGATGCACTGACCTGTGGGATCACGGTCAGGTGAGGAACTGCTGCAGACCACCACCAAGATGTCACTAGTTTTATTACCTAAAGCAGGGATGCAGCTAAATGAATTAATTCTAAGTCTTTTGTGGAATAACTCAGATTCAGACCTCCAGGAAGACATTTATCCAAAACTATTCAAAGAACGATTTAGAATTTAAGCTTATGCATGCTTGGCTTTACAATTAAAAGTTTCAGTCACATTTTTCATAGATGCATCTGTTCGTTTACTCTAGAATGTGCATAAGCTGGCCCTGCCTTAAACAATTTTTTTTTAATGATTTATGGTATCATTCTTGTCAGTTTTTATTCCTGATGTGAAATGTTCTGTAATGTGTCACCTGTCTTGGATGGATGCCTGTAAACATCTTTCTCGCTTTACTTTGACAGGTGAAGAGATGGGTTGCGAAATACAACCCGAATTCTGGAAATGTTGGGACGTTTTTTAAATTTGAATAAAATGAAAACTAAAAGACTTTCAAATCACATGAGCCAATATTTTATTAACAATAGAACATAGATAACATAACAAATGTTTAAACTGAGAAATTTGACAATTTTATGCACAGAATGAGCTCATTTCAAATTTGATGCCTGCTACAGGTCTCAGAATAGTTGGGACAGGGGCATGTTTACCATGGTGTAGCATCTCTTCTTTTCAAAACAGTTTGAAGATGTCTGGGCATCGAGGTTATAAGTTTCTGGAGCTTTGGTGTTGGAATTTGGTCCCATTCTTGCCTGATATAGGTATCCAGCTGCTGAAGAGTTCGTGGTCATCTTTGACGTATTTTTTGTTTAATGATGCGCCAAATGTTCTCTATAGGTGCAAGATCTGTACTGCAGGCAGGCCAATTCAGCACCCAGACTCTTCTACTACGAAGCCATGGTGTTGTAATAGATGCAGTATGTGGTTTTGCATTGTCCTGGAGGGGAGCATATGTTGCTCTAAAACCTTTATATACGTTTCAGCTGTAACGCAGGGATGAGGCAGAGAGAGAATTCACTTGCACGCACAACTTTAATTAAGAAAAGACAAAAACTCAAGAAAAACTCATATAATCCTCACAGAGAGAGCCAGGAACATCCAGGGAACAATACAGGGAATCATGAAACAGCGACCAGCAAACACAAGTGAAAACCAAGCTGTTTAAATACACACAGACAGACAAGCTAAACGAGATAACAAGGGGGCGTGGGCAGTTGTGGGCAGTTGAACCACGAACTAAACTCAGGAAGTGAAGACAGAAACACCTTGGCAGAGAAACACTTCAACATAAAAGTCCAAGGACAGACACAGAGCACACATGACATCAGCATTCATAGTGCCTTCCAAAACATGCAAGCTGCCCATACCGTATGGACTTATGCACCCCCCATACCATCAGAGATGCTGGCTTTTGAACTGAACGCTGATGACACGCTGGAAGGTCTCCCTCCTCTTTAGCCCGGAGGACACAGTGTCCGTAATTTCCAACAAGAATGTCAAATTTGGACTCGTCTGACCATAGAACACTTTTCCACTTTGAAACAGTCCATTTTAAATGAGCCTTGGCCCACAGGACACGACGGCGCTTCTGGACCATGTTCACATATGGCTTCCTTTTTGCATGATAGAGCTTTAGTTGGCATCTGCAGATGGCACGGTGGATTGTGTTTACCGACAGTGGTTTCTGGAAGTATTCCTGGGCCCATTTAGTAATAACATCGGGGGGCGGGGTTAGGGGTGTGCCCGTAGCATGAATCCGTATGCAGAAACGCACAGAAAACAAATAACGCGTTCTACAGAGCCACTAAAGGGACATGGTTAGCCGCTTGTTACAGTAGCAGCCTGTTACATTACAGTACATGAAAGTTCACTTACCACATACACAGAGTAAGGAGAGATGACTGATAGGACAATGGCGAATGATTTGCAGATACTGAGCACCACTGATAAACATCTAATCTTGTAAAATGTATGGTACTGCTGCTCCGTAGTATAGAGTCCATGTGATCGCGAATAGTGTAAGTGAAAGTGAAAGGAAAATAAGAGCACGCATTCGAAAGCGGTTTCAGTGCCCTGCCTGCATATTAGTAGCGGTTCCCTGATGCCCGCAATTTAATTATAATTACCCAAAGATATAATTGCGAGAGAAAGTTTTTTTTTTTTTATCCTCTCATCTCGTAGGCTATTTATTCCCCTTAGGGGTTCCATAGTATACTTAATTTCCTTTCCGAACATGGAATTGGGATGCGGCGGATTGCGGAAGAGGGGTGGGGGGGGGGGGGAGGAATCACGATGCCGGCTCAACATCGTGATGTCTGTCAGCCATCGGCCCAACCCTATATTCCACAATCTTTTTACGCACTCTTTCACAGATTGGAGAGCCTCTGCCCATCTTTACTTCTGAGAGACTCTGCCTCTCTAAGACATCCCTTTTATGTTACAGACCTGATGTCAAGTAACTTAATTAGTTGCTAGATGTTCTCCCAGCTGAATCTTTTCAAAATTAATTGCTTTTTCAGCCCTTTGTTGCACCCATGCCAACTTTTTTGAGACCTGTAGCAGGCCTCAAATTTGAAATGAGCCCATTTAGTGGATAAAAGTGTAAAATTTCCCATTTAAACATTTGTTATGTTATCCATGTTCTATTGTGAATAAAATATTGGCTCATGTGATTTGAAAGACTTTTAGTTTTCATTTTATTCAAATTTAAAAAATGTCCCAACATTTCTGGAATTCGGGTTGTGTCTATGATGCATAAATGTGTGTCACTCATGACATCTCCACGCCAGCTGGATAGAACAGATAAGGAAAATCAGCCCATATATGCATTACAATAACAATTTCACACTGCCCATGCCTCAATCCAGCTCCAATTTACAAATAATCTCAGATCATTGTACTTCCGCACTGGATAAATGAAACTCCTGAGATTTGATTCCAGAACTGCACCTGAGAAGATGACAATTGCACACACACACACACACACACACACACACAGTGACTCAAATGAAAGAGCTCCATTTATTGATGTGTTTCCTCATGAGCAAATTCCTCTCAAATTGCCCCTCGCTCTTCTGCAGACCACACTGTCATGCACACCCTCACCACAACAGCGCAATATTGTACACTTTTGGTCTACACAAGTAATGTTAAACATATTTTAATGACCATGTAATATTTAGCGTCCCACATATTTCTGTTAGAGCATGACGGGAAAGACAATTAGGTAAGTATTTTTTTAATGTTTAGAAATACTATGAGATATACCTGAGATATCATATCAATTATGTTAATTATATTTTTATATATTTTTATATTAAATAATAATTAATAATACATATTGTTTATTAAATTATGATTAATAATAATAACAAATACAATTATTATTTTACATTTTTTTGCTAGCCATCTCTTTCATCTAAGTGTATAAAATGTGTATAAACGCACAGTCTGCTTTTCAGTTCTCTGATTTCATCTTTGGGATGTTCTACATGTAGTGACTTGAGAGAGTCTCTTCTTTATTTAATATGGCATGTAGCAAATGCTTTTGATAACAGATAAACTGTTTTCATTGTGTAATAGGCTTTTCTATTCAGAATACCATCTTGTATCTTTAAAAAAATAAAAATAAAACAGACGTGTGTAAATTAGGGGACTTTTTTTTTTTTTGGCTTCACTATGGCCCTCTCCAAGAATAATATTTCACTACCTCCACTGAAAACGGTGTAATTATACCTATTACAAAGAGATAAAAATCAAATGGGAGCCCTGACTTACTGTTTGTATCTGACACAACATGACTTTACTGTAGCTGTATTTTAGATGAATTATTATGGATTACTGCAAAACACAAAGGTATGCTTGAAAGAAATATTATGTAACAAATGAATGCTTTGTGAGGAAGATAAACAGATTATCCCTGTTTAATTAAAACATAACAACAAACAAATGGATTATTCTCACGCATAGGGTTTACTGGTGTTGCTATGTTAAACATAGATAAAAACCATATAACAAAGCTCTCTAGATGGACAAAATAGCCAAAATGACTAGTCATTATACCAAAAGCTGACTCTATATCTTTGTTTTTATTACAATTTTTGATCCTAGAAGATACTGATACCCTACATTGGGTCAAAGGTTTGAACTCTGTGCTCTCTGATGTTTTTATACAGACACTGTGTTTTTTGCTCATGCTGGAATGGAAAATGTGAGCATATAATATTTGATGGGCTGACACTAAAACAGGTTACGCAAGTGTGTTGTGCAAGTGAGCATTCCTTCACCAGCCACAGGATAGTAATTAAATGAACATACTGCCCTTTAAAGCAAATCCCTCTCTCTTTATGATCTGAGCATTATTAGCCTATAATTCTGTCTCAGTGGATTTAGAAAAATCAACTTCCAAGATAAGTGTATATCTTGCCATTTTTAAACTTTCCTTCAAAACAAAGACAAAATGTGTTTAAATCATTTAATTATGGATGTATATAGGACACTGATGGATTCAGATACATCTAAAGAGTTTAAACCTTTTATAAATATGTTTCTGGTGTATTTTCTGGCCACGTCTCCCCTGGAAGCTTTTCTGAGCAGAACTAGCATTTACTAGCCCCATGTTGTACCCTCGCCCCCTGAGGTGCTGACCACTTGAGTTATCAAAAGACAACTAATGATAACCATCTAGACTCTATATTACGTAGAGTGGTGACATGCTGAACACACTCTCACACATCCACAGTCATGCATGGATATGTACAACCACACACAAACACTCTGAAAGGTGTTGCATGTTTTTTTTTTTAAAAAAATGCATAAAAATACCACAATATGTTTGCAGATACTTAGGAAACATGCTAAATTCGCATTCTTTGAAAACCAACGCTACAGCCAGTTATGCTACTTTGAAATGTGGGTTCAGTGTTCAGTGTTTTTGTTTTGGTCTGTGTGACCCCCCAATAGTATGTCGACACCCCGGGTTGCCAGTTGATGGAAAACACAGCATTTTGCAGCTAAGGAAGTGGGAAAATAAACCGGGTCAGAGAGAGCAGATTCTACCCGATATAAAAAGCCTCGGCATCCATCTGAATAGCATATTAAAACACAGATAAATCAACTCATCAACTTATAGTGGAGGACCATCGCCTTCCATTGTCAAATGCACTCATTGAATATGGACTCAGTGGATATTCATATAACCTCTTTGTTTATTATTTGATTATTTTAGCCATTAGCCATTTTTTCCATTCTTTCTATTTCCTAGTAACGTTATTCCAAACTCAGCCGCTGATACATTTAGCGATGTCGACTGAGTGATGTATATACCTGAATGAGTCATTGATTCATTCACTTAACGGATTCGTTCAAAACTGTATATTAATTTTGAAAGAAAACAACTGACTGTCTGTTTGAGTCATTAATTCATCTACTCAACTGATTAAATAAATAAGAAATGTCCAGAAAATATGGCATTTACTCAAAACAACAACAACAACAAAATAAATTGTATTGGTTGAATTTGTATATTTGTTTGTTGGATTCCAATTCCTGCATGTTTCTGTCATCACTACCACGCAGACTGACTGATGAAAGTGGACATAAACAGACAGTGACACCCTTGTTCTGATGTTAGTCAGCCAGACGGCCCATCAATGACAGCGCCAACAGCCAAAGCAATTTAGAATCATGCTTTAATGCTGACCTGAGGAGCATGGGAAGATCATCTGAGGGGAACCGATGTCTAACTCCAAGGCGTGTGAAGTACAACACTTGTGACCAGGCACTGATGAAAGCCTTCGATTTGACTAATGATCCCGCCTTTTATCTTCAGATTCCCGTTTTGGATTAAAGGGTAGCTCGGTGTGAGTACCAGCTTCCTACACACTCTCACACAGAAACCGCCTTTGTGCAATTCAATTTCATTTAATTACTACCTCTTTAAGTTCATATTGGTTTGACATTCATTTTCAATAGCCATTCAAATAAATTGTACCAAATGTTGGGGCTGACGGTTCTATACAATTTTAGCGAAGCAAAACATTGAAGGACAGGTTTCTCTTTTATAATGTTATGCAATACTAAGACTTCTCACTGATTGCGTGATTTTTTTTTTAATCTATATCAGTATCAACATGTAATATAAAAGAGACAAAGGACAGACTGTCAGTGGAGGTGGAAAAAAGGCTTGGAAAGAGAAAGGACAAAAGCACATAAAAAAAATACTAAAAATGAAACTATAGTTAAAATAAAAACAAAAATCTAATTCTAAATATTAATAAAATGATAATACAAAAATAAGAATGGTTTACAATGACACTCATACATTTATATATATATATATATATATATATATATATATATATAAATCTAAATATTTATACCACTGTATAAAGCCTGTTTATCACCCAAAATGATATCAGTGACAATGTAAGTGAATCATTAAGACTTGGTGTGAATATTATCACAAAGTTCATAACTTCCTGTGAGCATCTTTATCATAGAAATAGCCAATGTGTCTCTCAGTGGCTTCCCCTCCTTGGGCTGAACACTTGCTTCCCAAAAACACAATCATGTACAGTATATTTAGCCTCACTGATAAGCATGAAGAGGGAAGACGATAATCTGTAAGAAGCAGCACACGCCTAAGTGTGTGTAGGATGGCATCTCAATGGGCGGAAGTGTTTGAGCCTCGACTGTCGACAGGGAGGACAGGGGCCATCCATGCAACACTATCAAATAGAACTTGTTGCAAATAAGCTATCTATGGCCATATTACTGTCAGAGTGATATATGAATCTTATTGTAATTGTTTTGATATTTAGTAATTTTTATTAAAGCCATTATTAGGTATAAATATGCTCTCGACAGCAATTACTACACACGTACTTCCTGACTGGTGTTTTTTTTTTTTTAAACCAGGCTAGTTTAGGTGTGATTTACGGTGTGCTGTTGAGCTGACGAATCGTATCATTCATCCCACTTAGCCGACAGCAGCCAGAGGTTATCTGTAGGGATGTACTACATACATGACCATGCTGCCGGCTTTGAACAATGCACACCCTTTTCCGATACCTATACAATGAAAGGCAGGGTTGAGTGACCTCCAGGGTGCGACAGAAAATGATAGCGCTGAGGTCTGATGAGAATTGCGATGGAAAGCACAATGAGAGAAGAGCAAAGCACCTCGACTCTCCAGGCTGTTCCAAAAGCTGAAAGCAGCCCACCTTTCCAATATAAATACCAACACACAAGACAGAGTTGTTTTTAGTCTTTAAGCCATTTCCTGAATGTGAAATGCTGTTTGCAACTCATTTTACATGTGTATTATGTATTTCTGAGAGAAACAGGACATTTAATGAGAAAATACGGCGTTGACAGTTTTTATCCATTGATATTTAATTAGATTGTGCAAAGTGGCTTTTACCAGAAGGGAATCAAACTGAATGAGAATTTGCTAAAATAATTGGCTATTATTTTATTCCAGTTGCATTTTCCACTTGACTCTTTTCTCAGCAAGATATTCTTTTTCTCAGCTTGTGAGATATAAAAATTGCATGTTTGTCAATTTTCTCAGAATTCCAAGTTGACATAGCCATAAAATAAAAAATAAAAACAATAAGGGTAATTGCGACTGTTTTTATCTCACAATTGACTTTTTTGAGTTGAGTTTGTATCTCAGTTCTTAGAAGAAAAGTCTGAAGTGTGAAATATAAATTTGCAATTGTGCGAAAAAATTCAGAATTGTGAGATAAAAAGTCAACATTGTGAGATATACAGAATTAACATTTTTATCCTGTGGAAGAAACAGAGCTTCCATAGGTTATTGACTAACATTCCCAAAAGCCCACAAAGAAAAGTCCTTTCAGAGGAAGAGCAAGTTACTGCTTTTTGATTAAAAGGCTTTCAAGCATTTTGTTTTTCTTTTTAATAACATGCACTGAGATTCAGTTTTGATTCCATGTTGACTTTAAACGCATTTGATAGTACAATAAATGCTTCATTACAAGTGAAATTGTATCATAAAATTTGATGGTGGTTTATAGCTAATGCAACATGCTGAAAGCAAAGTGAGCCGCAGGACACAAGCAACAGTTCCTCTTCTCACCACTAGGAGGTGATCTTTTACTTTTAATAAAATAATCAAACAGAACAAACAAATGAAGTGACAAGCATCCCAAGTAATCACTAAGATACTAATAAAAGGATTAATGGTGCTTTATTGAAGAATTGAATCCAGTAAGGCAGATAATATGTACTGCATTATTATACTGATGCGTTTGGTTCTTCCATGAATTTAATGAGTATGAAACGCTTTTATGTTGATACCCAATATGTTTCTCAGTAATGAGCAGGATCTAGGATTTCATATATGCTGTGCATGAGAGTATATCGAGATAAATTTTATGCTTTTACCCTGAGATGGATTTTCAAGACAGTAATACATCAAAATAGGTCCAGTATTACCAAGAATAGACATACGAAGACGTATAACAAAGAAACGTTCTTAGTGCTGCTTTGGAGCTCACACACTCTTCATGTATCATTTCCAGAATGGTATAGTAGCACCAAGAGCTACAAAGGGAACGCATTTGAAACAAACATAACAATCATACACCTTTTTAATCGCAAGTGTTTAACGCAATGATTACAGACATGATCGCACAATGTTCTCTTTCGCAGGCTGGTGTGGTCTGAGGTACTCTTGTGAATTATCATGGATATGTTTTCAAATACAGTTATTAGTTGTTTCGAATGAGCTGTGAAACGATTAGACGTTTGGCCTATGGAGGAATTGTGACAGCCATTACAAATGTGTAACTCTACCTCAGCTCTGCTATGCCAACCCCCGAGGAGAAACATAGTGTTGTTAGAAAAGTAATGAAGTGCTATAAAAAGCAGTTTCAGGCAATCAAGATAAATTGGTACAGTATAAATAGCATCTGGTGTAGAGTACTTTCAATACTTTGAAGAAGAAAAAACTAGGACTTTTAAAAGCCAAATGTTTCTGTCAGTCTCTGTACTCCATCCTGTTTGTTCTTACTCTACTAAAAACAAGCGGTTGGATCCCAGTGGGAGAGTCCCATCAAAGTCTCTCTGAGCAAAATCCGTTAGGCAAACAGAAGCCTAAAGATCTGCCAGATGACAAACAACTTCAAGGCAAAAGCTTGAAGAGTTTAGCACCATGCGGAATCAAAGGCGTCGTTAGACGAGAGTAATATCACATGGAGTTTGCTGTGATGAACACGTAGATGCGGGCCAGGAAAGTTGTGAAAGTTCCTTGACGCAGCAGCTTCATCTCTACGTCGACGAGGAAGTCCCGCGGCTCCCGTACCTGCCGGTGCAGGTACACGGCACCCGTGAAGCTGTTGAGCTTCCGTGTGCTGAAGTAGCCTTCCTCATTTCCGCGCGGGATGCTGATGATGATGTTGTCGCCCGAGTAGGCGGGCGAGGGTCCGATGCGGAAGATCTGAGCTGGGATGACGATGTTGGTCTGGAAGCTCAGCTGGTAGTACGTGATCCGTAATGGCATGGTCTGGCATTGCTGGAAGTTGGGGCAACTTACTCGCTCGCAGCGTCTAAAAGCATGGGAGAGGTCAGAGTTTTGGTCAACAGAACGTGTATGGCTGATGATACACAGCAACTTTTTGAGCAGTTTTGCTGGGCAACTTTTTTTGAGCAATGTTGCTTGGGCATTTTCCCATTGAGAATGGGAAACATATTTCTATCTGGATATTTTAGGTCGGTCGTGGACACTGTGTCTCACCTGGTTGCCCGTTGACGGTAACATTTCCCAAAGTTGCCCGGCAACATTGCTCAAAAAGTTGCCCCGTGTATCATCCGCCTAAGAGTTTGTTCTGCAAAGACCCTGGCCGAAGTCATGTTTTAAAGGATTAGTTCACTTCCAGAAAAAAAATTCCCTGTTGATTAATTCACCCCCATGTCATCCAAAATGTTCATGTTCATCTTTCTTTCATTAGTCAAAAAGAAATGAAGATTTTTGAGGAAAACATTCAAGGATTTTTCTCCATATAGTGGACTTCAATGGGTTGAAGGTCCAAATTGCTGGACCAATGGGCACTACACAGAATAAGGGACTTATCTAGCAAAACAATCGGCACTTTCTAAGAAAAATACTAATTTATATACTTTTTAATCACAAATGCTCATCTTGCACTAGCTCTGCGATGCGCGTCTGTAATGTTAAGCACATTAAGTAATCATGCTGTAAAGATCACAGGCGGTTAGTTCTTCGTCTGAGTACTCTGGTTCAAAAAGGTAGGGTGGGGCGTAAAACTCCATCTCACTTTCGCCTCCAACTTCTAAATCATCCGACATCGCTGTTTTACCTTTTTTTTGTAAAGGGCGTTTGACTTTCTTTGCACGTTCACTTTGTAAACACTGGGCATACGTCACACGTGACCTTTCCAACGTGACTACGTAATGCATGAGGTTGAGGGGGTTGAGTATATTATCAGGAAATTTTTATTCTGGAAGTGAACGAATCCTTTTAAAGTCAAACATCTAAAATGGATCTTAGGACATTAACAGACTCTCTTAAAGAGCTAGTTCAATCCAAAATGGTTTGACTTACTTTCTGCTGTGGAACATAAAAGATGATAATTTGAAAAATGTCTCACTGTTGTTCTTTCCAAATTTTCATTTTTGAGCAAAGTATCCATTTCAGCACTGAAAAAAAACAACCTAATTTGATATATAAAACTTCAGCCTGTAACTGATCCCACAACATTTGTGCTGAATGATACCTCAAATTGTACAGATTGAAGGTTGAGGTGTGCTGTTACTTTTCTAAATGATCAGATTTGTGATTTTTACTTGGTTGGTGATAAAACAAGCAACTTACATTGAAAGAGCCATATAGATACTTAGGGGGAGGCTCTTTTGATTTAGATCAATAAGGACAACCACCCTGAATCACCCTCACTTGATTGTCTTGTTCCACAGATTAACTAAATATGTTGTACAGCACGACATACAGAACATAGGTAACATTGGAGTAATACGGTGATACTGTCTCCTAAAACAACCACATCATAGTCAACGTAGGTGTTTTTGGACCTGCTGACTGCCTGGTGCTGTTAAATCTCTGATATAGCTGCGAATCTCAGGAGGGCTGATGGTGAGCAGTAGGACTTCCCACCAATCAGAGTCCATGCTGACACTGGCCAGACGTGTGTGTTTGAACTACTGCCTAATAAAAGCAATCTGCCTCCATTCCCTTTTCTTAGCAGAAACCATGCTCTGTAAGGAGCCAGCGTCAATACAGATGGCACAAGGATGCTATAGTGAATGTATTTATGCTCTAATGCTCAGTGCAGATGTACAGAGCCAGTACAGAAGGTGTGCATGTGCATCTGTATGGTTTCCAGTTTCACAATTTTGCAATAAAAGTTTATTTCTTGATAACATCTGAAAGATCATTTATTTCTTGCATTAAGGGGCAGTTCATTCAAACATAAAAATTCTGTTATCAGTAACTCATCCTTATGTTGTTCCAGACATTGGTTAATCAGATATTTTTAATGAAATCTGAGAGGTTTCTGTCCTCCCATTGGAAGTCAAGGTAACCAAAACTTAGAAGCTCCAGAAAGGTAATAAAGGTGTCTTTAAAAAATCCATATAAATCGAATGGTTTAATCCAAGTCTTATGAAGAGATACGATCACTGTAGATTTAATTTAGGCTCTTATTAACATCTAAAAAATAATCGACACATATAGAGCACATCATATATGGTAAACGTGTGTGAACCAGTGTGGTTTGTTCTATTGTGTAACACACACAAGCTTCTGTGTTAACCATAAGTGACATGCTCTATGTATATGTGCATAAAAGCCTAAATTAAATCTGTTCATAAAGCTATCATTTTTCTTCACAAGACTGGAATTATACCACTAGATTAATATGGATTGATTTTATGTTGCATTTATGATCTTTTTGACAGTTTTGTGTTTTGGTTACCTGGATTTTCAATGGAGGGACAGAATTCATTAAAAACATGCTAATCATGCTAAAACATGCTAGCAAAATGTTTGAAATACGCTAATAACATGTTAATCATGCTAAAATATGCTAGCACATGCTAATCATGTTAGAAACATGCCAGCAACATGCTAATCATGCTAAAACATGCTAGTAACATGTTAACAACATGTTAATCAGGTTCTCAACATGCCAACAACATGCTAAAAACATGCTAACATGTTAATCATGCTAAAAACATGTTAACTTGCTAATCATGCTAGAAGCATGTTAGCAACATGCTAATCATGCTAGTAACGTGCTTTTTTGTGAACTTTACTCATCTAGTTGTTCTTGGATTGAAAGCGTCTTAAATGATAACAGAATTTTCATTTTTTGGGGTGAACTTTCCCTTTAAGTGTTATGAAACTTCTGATTAGTGTGGTAAGGTTGGACAGGGTCCAGCAACGTTAGAAGGTTCACTGTTGGAGTCCATATGTGTTCTGCATGATAAATGATTGGGAAGAAAATCAGCAGGCCATACTTACATGTCCGACACTCTCCTGTAGTTGTCTGGACATGCAAATGACAAGCAACGGAAGCCTCCTTGGATGTTGAAGCAGGTCTGGGAAGCAGAGCAATTGTGCGATCCAATGGCACATTCGTCAATATCTGAGAACAAAAGGGAAGACAACAGCTAAATAGACGTTTATATAACCATTCGATCCAAAACTGAGATGTCTGAGACTGCTTAAAACTTTCATTTCATTATTCCTTTCCTAAGTATTCTTTTTAGTTCTCACTTCTTACATAAAAAAGAGTAAATGGAAATTCAATAGTGAATCAAAAGTAAACTATTAGACTTTTGTGAGGCTTTATTACATAAATAAATATCTAAATGGCAGCGCATGTTAAATTTTACCTGGTCCCAGTCAATGCTAGCAGGGTTGTCAGGGGCGACTGATGTCTGCGGTGACTAACTGCCAGGCTTCATTCTGGTAGGAGTCAATTTTGGCCCCTCCAGAAATAATTAATTATGCATCTCATTTTACAAAAGCAAAGTCCTCGTTACAGCTCGCTGACTCCAATCCGCAGACTAATTCGCTAGCGCAGGCTAGCGCTAACCTCCGGGAGCATGTACAGGCTCTTCTTCACCTCTCATCGACTTTCCTATCTTGAGAGCCTGGGGGAGTTTTGTCAATTTCGTGATCTTTCAGAGAGTGATGGAGGACACTGAGCAGCACTGTGTTGAACCTGAGGTTAGCTCTTCGCAACACAATATGCCAATTAGAGAAATTAAGGCTTCGAATTGAGTTTGTAGCATTTGGCTTTAGAGAGGTGTTGGACAGAATATTAACCACAGTTTAAAGGAACTGTTCACCCTAAAATTCTCTTATCTTCGTCCTTGTGTCTTCCAAATCTGGATGCATTTCTTTCTTGTGCAAAACACAAAGGAGATATTTAGCAGAATGGCCAATCTGCTTTTAGAGAATAGAGACCAGGGACATCAACTAGGGAAAATATTATATTATATTATATTATATTATATTCAGATCTGGGTAGATTACTTACAAATTGTAATCTGTTACTGATTCCAAATTACAAGACAGAAATTTGTGAGTTTATAAAATTCTATGTGTTTGAAAGACAAATGCCTTCCAATGTAATACATGGTAAAATAACCTACTGAGTGATAATTCAAATAAAAATGTATATGTTCATCTGTAGTTGATTATTGAAAATGTTTGCTTTTGTGTAAATAATATGTAATCATGTTATCCATAAAAAAGTAACTGTAGTCTGATTACGAGTACTTTAAAACGTAATTTAACCTAATTACAAGAAGTTAATTTTTGGAATCTGATTACGTAATCCAGATTATATGTAATCAGTTACTACCCTAGCTCTAACTATATTATATTACATTATATTATAGTCATGTTCATCCTGTGCTTGGAATTTGTTTAGCTCCTCATTTCCTCATTTTTAGCACTTTATTTCTTCAGTTCTAAGTCTGGTCTTGTCTTATCGCTAGCATATAGATCCTCGCCTCAGCTACATTCCTTTGTCCCCAGCAATTATAGTATAATAACTATGCATGATTATATGGTTAATTAACATTTTGTATTGTATTTTTCCTACTGCCTGCAACACTGCTATAAAACACCTGTTTACATACTTAGGTCACTGCTAAGAATGTAAAATGACAATAATAATAACATAAAACCAAAAACCAAACAATAAGATAATATACTGTAACATAAGACAACATATAACAACATAAAACACAAAATAACAACATCATAACATAAAAAAAATACAATGGAAGTCAATGGAACCAAAACTGTTTCTTCAAAGTATCTTCTTTTGTATTCAGCAGAGCAAAGAAATGTATTAATGTTTGAAACCATATGAGGGTAAGTAAATGATGACAGAATTTTCATTTTGGGGAGGACTATCCAGAACTAAATCCTAAACATTTAGTCTCATGCTATGTGCTTTTATTTATACAGAAGATGAAGGAAAGATTTATATGTAATATGAAAAGTAATATATCACTTTTGTGTTACCTTGACAGGTGCGTCCATTAGGTGACATAGAGTAACCATGTGGAGGACAGGCACATTTGTAGCTACCTGGGACATTCACACACTGGAATGCACAGAGGTTTCCAATGCTTTGTGAGCACTCGTCGATATCTAGAGAACAAATAAGAGCATTTAATATTTATCACTGAGAAAACTATCAACCACTGTGAGATGGATTTGTCCATTAACCAGAAAGATACGTGTTTAAGAAAATGTGGCAACAACACACTAACTGCCACACTGTGCTGAAAAAAAAAATCCATCCTTATTAAAATATTCAAGACATTATCGATCTCATATCCCCATCAGAGGACCCCCATCATCTCTTTAATCAACGTACTGTATAATGTAAATGTGTCCTTGTGTTTTAATCCTCAATGACTACGAATGGAATGATGGAAACTAATTTTAATCTATTTCTCATCTTGAGGACACTGAGAACACTTCACCTTCACACGTGTGCCCGTCCTCTTTCAGGTAGTAGCCCATTCGGCAATAACACTGGTAAGAGCCATAAATGTTTGCACACTCCTGACTGCAGGGATTGTTGTCACATTCATTAACATCTATGAGAGAACACAGTAAACTTCAAGTTTTTGGATTAAAAACTGTTTGTTTGTACATATTTGCATAAATCATTACAGTGTTGTGCACACTGGCGGTGTGTCATATCAGTGCACATATACAGTAGGGTCTAAAAGTCTGAAACCACACTGAAAATTTGGGATTCAAAATCTAATTAAAATCTGGGAAAAGGAGTGAGGCAGATGTACAGAAAAATTAAATTAAATATTAATAATAGATCAAATTAATAAAAAATAATAATAAAAAAGGAAATATTCATAACTCTGCACTATTTCTAGGTCACTAATCAAATTACTTTGACACACTACGTATGTAAATTAATGGTCAGATGTTCTTCCTCCACTGAAGCACAAGACGCTTTTTGGATCATTCTCAGATCATGCTGGAGAACATGACCATCAGGTTTTCATATTCAGTTTGGTTTTCATATTCAGTTTGGTTTTCATTTTTCAACTTGGTTGTCATGTTCATGAGAAATTTTTTTTTTTTTAATTATCATATTAAACTACTAATTCTGCAAAATGGCACATACTGTTGTCCCTCTGAAACCAAACTAAAAGTCACCTCATGAAAAGCTCCTCAGGCTATGTCAGCCACCAAGTCCTTGAAACAAACTCTGAATAAATGAATGGATCTGGCCAGGATGGAACTAGTAAGAAAAAGTGCGCTTCAGTCCCCTAGAAAGCTGACAGCTCACTCGTCTATTTTTGTTTTTCACTCTATTCGTGTCTCACTTTAATTGAAAAGAAAGAACATTCATACTGTCAGAGCACAACACATTCTTCGCAGGCAGAACTGATCTATGTTCAATTCTGCTAGTGCAAATGAATGTACCTTCACAGTTCTTGCCATCAAAGGCCAGGGAGAAGCCAGTGGTACAGGAGCACTGGTAGGAGCCAGGCGTGTTATCACAGGTCTGGGCGCAAAGGCGGCCCGGGTACCGCCAGCACTCATTTACATCTGCCAGCAGAAAAGATGCAGAGAACTGCATTAGTTTACAAACATACTGTAGTCTGGGGACCATCTCTTTCTCTTTCCTCCTGCCTTGCTGTCTTCTTTCACTCTGCTATAGGAGCAGAAGAGATAAGAGATTAGGATAATATGCATGCTCTATTGAGCATGAGCTGCTGTCAGCTTCATCTATATGCATGCTGTTAGTCTGGCTAACCACAGAGAAGACGACATCCTTTTGGGTAATTCAGTCACGGTATCCAAACTTTTTTCAAACCGTTCAAGTGCTTTATTTTGCTACTGTGGTTTAAGATACTTAAAAAAAAATGTCTGAAACTTGAACGTGTTTGAGGTCAGAAGTCAGTTTTCCTGTGTCACAGATGCTAATGCTAATGGTGAAAAATGTCCTCTTGTATTGCATAGTATTTTGTAAGGTCATTTTTGAAGTGACGTTTTGTGTGAACTTGCTATTCTGAATAAAGATGTGTGTTTTGGCTGTGTATCTGTTGTGTGTCTGTCGATGTGTCTGTTGATACACACCCACACAGAGCTGGCGAATGGTGTCGTACTGGTAGCCCGTTTGGCAGTCACAGCGGTAGCTGCCGGGCAGGTTGTGACAGATTTGGCCCTCTCCACAGCGGTGGGTGCCCATCTGACATTCATCTACATCTGTAGTACATATTCAACAGTCTCAATAGTTCTTTCAGACTCTGTTAGCATATGCTAACAGAAATGGTAACAAACCATACCATGCTACTAGTGTGGTTTTCCACAATTCATAATTGTTTGTACATGGTTCAAACAGCTTTTTTGACATGTATCACAGTAGCTTGGTATTTTTTGAGCATGGTATTATCATCATTTACCATGGTATTGCCACAGTATTTCCAAGGTATTTTGTTTGAACAAGTAGAACTGTCTTTTATCAAGCCAAATTTCAGAAGAAATGTTAGGTAAAAAGTTTGTGGGAACCATTCAAATACAGCAAAATATAAAGTTCTATACATAACATGTATAACAGATATATAGCTAGAAATAATATTTTATATAATACTGTACACTACTATTCAAACGTTTTGGGTCAGTAAGATTTTTGAATGTTTTTGAAAGAAGTTTCTCATGCTCACCGTTTAAAGTAGCAATAATGTGAAATATTATTACAATTAGTTTTATTTTAATCAATTATTAAAATTTAAAAATCCAATTTGTCTCTTTAATACATTTTAAAGTGTCATTTCTGCGATGGCAAAGCTGAATTTTCAGCATCATTACTTCAGTCTTCAGTGTCACATGATCCTTCAGAAATCATTCTAATATGCTAATTTGGTGCTCAATAAACATGCCTTATTATCAATGTTGAAAACAGTTGTGCTGCTTATATTTTTGTGGAAACTGTGATACATAGATTCAGGATTCTTTAATGAATAGAATGTTCAAAATAACAGCATTTATTTGAAAAAAATTAAAAAAAATAAATCTCTTGTAAGATTAAAAAGTAATGAATTCTTGCTAAATAACTGTATTAGTTTCTTAAAAAAAATCTTACTGACCCAAAACCTTTGAATTTATATAATAATGGTTAATTAAAAAATAAAAAGGTGTCTGAAAGGGTTAAGTTTAGGAAGGTTAAGATATAGGTGTGTATATTTATGTGCATCCTCACCAATACATCTTGCTCCATCAGGGCTGGAATGGTAACCCCGACTGCACATGATAATCTTGCGCTGACAGGTGTAAGAGCCCACAGTATTTATGCAGTTAAAGCCGGCCGTACATGGTTCACTCACACTGCTGCATTCATCGATGTCTAAAATAAAGCGAGAGACAGCATGAAAGTTGTAAAAACTGAAGGAAAATGAAACAAAAAAGCAACTTTCTTGTAAAAATGTTCATAAAAGTGTCTTTGCTGATTTGGTATTCTTCGTGCATCTGTCCACTAGGGGGCACTGAGTGACTCTGAAGCTGGCTCTTCCCTGTCTTACCAATGCAGTTGCCGTGTGAGTCCTGAGTGAAGCCTGTGAGACAGCGTTGCTTCAGGTTACACGTGAACGAGCCATCAGTATTCTGGCACTGGAAGCCCATCCCACAGTTATGGGTTCGTATAACACACTCATCGATGTCTAGAAGAGAAAGAGTGCACCAGATGTCAAAACAGGCCAGTGGACTGGACAGCAAGACGCCACCCAGTCAGGTTCCTGCTCTGATAGATTTGTTTAGCTTTTGAGACTGATGCTGTTATAAGGTCCAAACAAATGAAGTTTCCTCTCTTAAAACCATCAGGAAAATCTGTAAATCTCACCAGATTTGGCAAGCGTAGCAGCATAATGAATAGACAAAGCTCATCTGAGACATCTGATGGAAGAGATGGGTTTGGACAGAGATCACAACAGGACTCAATTACAAGTTAGCACTTCACGGTAGGTGGCACTGTGGCTCAATAACAGGGCGGGAAAGCATGCTCACGCTTCAAGGCAGATGATCTCACAGGACCAGTCATCCACAATTGCATGCTATTAAAAGTAAAAATTACATGATTTTGTATTTCATTTGTTTCTGAATCGGACTGCACTAGTCACGCTGTATGTTTTTGATTCACTAAAAAGAACCAGCTCATAAGAGTGATTTGTTTGGGAATTAGATTACCATGGTCATGGAGATTTTTTGATTCACAAAAAAGAATCAGCTCATAACGAGTCATTTGTTCATGAATCGCCTGCACTGGTCACACTGTATGGTTTTGATTCACTAAAAAGAGCCAGCACATAAGAGTAATTCGTTCGGGAATCAGAGCATGGTCGTGCTGAATGTTTTGATTCACAAAAAAGAGTCAGCTCATAATGAGTCATTTGTTCATAAATCAAATTACACTGGTCATGCTGTATGTTTTTGATTCACTAAAAAGAAACAGCTCATAAGAGTGATTCGTTCGGGAGTCAGATTACCATGCTTATGGAGATTTTTTGATTCACAAAAAAGAATCCGCTCATAATGAGTCATTTGATCATGCACTGATCATGCTGTATGTTCTTGATTTACTTTAAAAAACTGGCTTATACTGAGTCTTTTGTTCATGAATCGGCTGTACTGGTCACACTGTATATTTCTGATTTACTAAAAAGACCCAGCACATAAGAGTGATTCGTTCAGAAATCAGAAAATGGTTGTCTGCTGTATGTTTCTGATTCACTAAAAACAAGTGATTCGAATGAGTCATTTGTTCATGAATCAGACTGCACTGAACCAGCTCATTGTTTTTTTTGTTTTTTTATCAGACTGCACTGCTCATGTTGTATGCTGCTTTAGCATACAGCCCAAGGACAATTCTACAAAAATATGTTTCTTGATATCGTACGGCACATCATTTTTCCTTGCATTATACTCAATATTCAGAACTCAGGTAAAATATGATTTCTTAGCACCATTACCTATGCAACATGAAACCCACTTATGGCTATTAGTGGGCCCTTTATCTCAGGTTTAGAGTGGCCTTTTCAAATCCTACATCTGGACTATAGCAACAGAGCATGAATTTTCAAAACTCCAAAGTCTGCAATTAGTTAAAATCCACTATTCCCATTCTGTCACTTATTATGATTATAATATAATCCCTCCACACTTATTAGCATGCACAAGGCCAAGTCCTGACAAGAATCAGAGACTCTTGCAAAGTTTTCCCTGTTCAAAGGCAATGGTTAGATGTGTCTAGGCATCTGCTTTGTGTAAAAACCGAGTGCGGGATGCTTTAGATGTTCGTGAGCGAGAGCCTAAGGCAGTCAGCTGTGGCCTCTTTCGAACTGCGAAGGCCTGCAAAATTCGCATTTTACTGCACAGATTGACGCATGGTTTCTGGTTCTTCTCTACAGCGGTAACGCTGGTGTATTTAGATGATGAAGACACTGGTCTGAGATCTCTGAAGTTGTGTGGGCTAGAGGACCCTGACAAAGACAGAAGACCATTTGTTATTGATTTTGTCCATATGCATCACCGGATAGCTCCGATAGCTGGGGGAGAGTTGGACCGCTGCCATGTTTCTGCTGATTTGATCTCATGTAAAAGCAAAGTTCACATAGATGTAACTCAGCATATTTGAATTAATAAAACAATGCTCTGTGGACTTTTAGTGAAATTAAAGCTTAAGTGTGTAATTTTTACACCACTAACTGAACATACAAATAATGTCTGTTTTCAAACAGTTTTCCTAACCACTTCTCTGTTTGTCATTGGTGACAAACTGACAGTCCCACCCCAAAGTCACAATATTGCACATATAACATATATTGCTGAACATACACTGCTCAAAAAATTATAAAGTATAAAGTAAAAATAGCATAAAGTCATTTACACTCCTGGTATATTGATCTGGTCAGTTAAGTAGCAAAGGGGGTTATTAATCAGTTTCAGCTGCCTTGGTGTTAATGAAATTAACAACAGGTGCACTAGATGGGCAACAATGAGATGACCCCCAAAACAGGAATGATTTTACAGGTGGAGGCCACTGATATTTTTTATCCTACTCATCTTTTCTGACTGTTTATCACTAGTTTTGCATTTGGCTAGGGTCAGTGTCACTACTGGTAGCATGAGGCAATACGTGGACCCTACAGAGGTTGCACAGGCAGTCCAACTCCTCCAGGATGGCACATTAATACGTGCCATTGCCAGAAGGTTTTCTGTGCCTCCCAGCACAGTCTCATGACCATGGAGGAGATTCCAGGTGACAGGCAGTTACTCTAGGAGAGCTGGACAGGGCCGTAGAAGGTCCTTAACCCATTAGCAGGACTGGTATCTGCTGCTTTGTGCAAGGAGGAACAGGATGAGCACTGCCAGAGCCCTACAAAATGACCTCCAGCAGGCCACTGGAGTGAATGTCTCTGACCAAACAATCAGAAACAGACTTCATGAGGGTGGTTTGAGGGCCCGACGTCCTCTAGCGGGCCCTGTGCTCACTGCCGGGCACCTTGGAGCTGGATTGGCATTTGCCATTGACAGGGTTCCCACACCTTGGTTAACTTCAAATTCAAGGACCTTTCAAGGACTTTCCAGGTCCAATACCCTCAAATTCAAGGACTTAATGTGGCACACATTTCAAGTGACAGCAAGGTTACATCGTGTTACCTTGTAAGATACATTGTTACAGTTTTCATGTGTCAAGCACAACTATGCAAAAAGCATTTATTTTTGGCAATATGACAGAGATCTGATATTCTATTTGTCATATTTCTGTTTTGCATAAAACTGAAGAATATTCGGTACATCCTATACTGTATTCTAAAATGATCTGATATTAACTTTTGCATGGATTTTATTGAAAAGAGCTTAGGCTCTTGTAACCAGAAGTTTTAAGATATATGAATATTAGGGGTGTGTGATATTGACAAAAAATAATATCTCGATATTTTCTGGGATTTTATCGATAACAATAATTAGATGATATTTTGCTGAGTGTGTTATTGTGCTGATACCTTAAGGACTGCCGTGGACAGCTGACTCCTAAAGTTTTTGATATTCTTCATATTCTGTGTGGTGGTCAGTTCACACTGATAGAAATTAATCTTTTCCAATAAGTTTAAACTGATTTTTACATTTTATGGGCATTTATACCTTTATAAAGCCTTTTTTTTTTCTAAAAGTGTCCATTATCTTTTGAGTCAAATTCTTACATTTAATCAGGGAATTAGAATAATAAGACATTTGGGCTGTTAGCAAGCAAATGAAATCAACACAGAGGCTGCATCTGAAGTGGCATTTAGATGTATTTACACACTGTTTAATGCAAGAAATAACCTGCAATTACAAATGCATAAATAATGGTTTACTATATTAATCATAAAATGCTGAATAATGATATTTGATTTAAAATGTGAAATTAAAACCGCCAGTAGGTGGCAGCAAGTCACTGTTAATAAGTGAGTCATTGCGATTGAACCGAGTCATTTAAACGGTTGATTAATTTAGGAATGAAAGGCCATCATGTCGCTCAGAGACGCGAAACAGAGCTGTGGCTGTGTTTGGAATGATTTTTTTTGGCGAAATAGAGCAAAAACAGGCAATATGGTGTCTAAAACTTAAGTCTCTTAATTAACTTCTTGTTTATTGAGCTGTTGTAAAAAAAAATAAAAAACGTCACTCTTCGTGTGAAATTAATTAACTATATGAAGTGGTATAAATATACACATTTTCTGCCCCCATGTCTTGAATTTGTGATCATTCTAAATGCATTTTAATAGACTGAATCATGCAGTGAGTGAAAGAACGCACTTTTAGGCCCGGTTTCATAGACAGGGCTTAGCCTAAACCAGGATTAGGCCGTAGTTCAATTAGGACATTTAAGTAATTTTTATAAACATGCCTTAGAAAAAAACATTACTGGTGTGCATCTGACGAAAAAACAAAGGCACTGATATGTTTTAAGATCAGTCAGTGCAAGTTTCTTTCAGATTTACATTTTACTCTAGGACTAGGCTTAATCCTTGTCTGTGAAACCGGGGGTATATGCGCAAACGCACTAGTCTAGACTTCATGTATGCGTGCACTCTGTAGTAAAATCGCACATCGTTAAAACAACAATTACAATATTATCGCAGACGATTGCACACCCCTATATGCTTTTAAGTTTTTCTTGCCTCATGGGATTACGTTATCTTAACAAGCAAAGCAATTCAACATTACATTAAATAAAATATTTGGGCAACAGATTATCACAAATGTTTTATGTTTATTTATGTTTATTGAACACAGTGTGTCTGTGAAATGTTGCGGTACCATCGTAGTAGTTTTGTGCACGCGCGAATGTCATGGCAACGTACAACACAAAGTAGGCTACCTCACGCAGGAAACACTTGACGTAACGCGTAAATGCGCGTAACTAACGTAAATCAAGCAAGCTAATATGCATACGAAGTGTTGGCGAAATAACACATTAGTGGACCGGAGGGAATAATATGGAATTTTTTCCCAGAAAACTTCTTGCACAAAATAAATTCAAGCACTTTCAAGGACCTGTACCTATGTATGTTTATTTTCGAAAACTTTCCAGGGCCTTGAAATGTCTTTTTTAGATTCACAAACTTTCAAGGATTTCAAGGACCCGTGGGGAACCCTGCATTGAACACTAGAATTGGCAGGTCCGCCACTGGCACCTTGTGCTTTTCACAGATGAGAGCAGGTTCACCTGAGCAGTGACTAACGTGAAAGGGTCTGGAGAAGCCGTGGAGAACGTTATGCTGCCTGTAACATCGTTCAGTATGACTGGTTTGGTGTTGGGTCAGTGATGGTCTGGGGAGGCATATTCCTGGGAGGGACGCACAGACCTTTACAGGCTAGACAATGACAACCTAACTGCCATTAGGTATCGGGATGAAATCCTTGGACCCATTGTCAGACCCTACGCTGGTGCAGTGGGTCCTGGGTTCCTCCTGGTGCATGACAATGCCCGGCCTCATGTGGCGAGAGTATGCAGGTAGTTCCTGGAGGATGAAGGAATTGATACCACTGAATGGCCCCCAAGCTCGCCGGACCTAAATCCAATAGAACACCTCTGGGACATTATGTTTCGGTCCATCTGACGCCCCCAGGTTGCACCTCAGACTGTCCAGGAGCTCAGTGATGCCCTGGTCCAGATCTGGGAGGAAATACCCCAGGACACCATCCGTCGTCTCATTAGGAGCATGTCCCGACGTTGTCAGGCATGCATACAAGCACATGGGGGCCATACAGACTACTGAGTACCATTTTGAGTTGCTGCAATGAAATTTCAGCAAAATGGGCTAGCCTTCTGCATCATTTTTTCACTTTGATTTTCGGGGTTTCTTTGAATTCAGCCCTCTGTAGGTCGATAATTTTCACTTCCATCAAATGATGTGGCATCCTTTCGTTTTTAACACATTACCCAGTCCATATCAGTATAGATATACAGCATGATATTTTTCCCCATTGAGATCTGATGTGTTTTCAAAGTGTTCCTTTAATTTTTTGAGCAGTGTATATTGTTGGAAAATGCAATCTGGTTCTTATTCAGTAACAATAGGTGTGTTTGACTTGAAGCGGCGCTGCACAGAATGATCAGTGTATGACATCAAAGTACCGCGAGAGCGATAAGAGAGCAGATGGATCCTTATGCTTTCGAATAGCTCTCGCAGTACTTTGATGTCATACACTCGAACATACCTAGTGACTTCTGTCAACTTAAATCACATGACAGCATTTACACTGCTGTTCAAAAGTTTGAAGGTAAATCCTCACTAATTTTATTTATTTATTTTTTTGAAGAAAGTTACCTTTATCCAGCAAGGATGCATTAAATTGATCATAAGTGAATCTAAAGACTTTTACATTGTTACAAAAGAATGTTTGAATGTTTGTTTGAACTTTATTTTCATCAAAGGATTCTAAAAATTCTAAAAAGTTTTTTTAAGTACGAAAAAAGCATATTAAACTGAACTCTGAAGGATCATGTGACACTGAACACTGAAGTGCTGGCAAATTCAGCTTTGCCATTGCAGGAATAAACTACATTTTTAAATATATTAAAACAGAAAACATTTATTTGTAACAATGCTTCACAATATTACTGATCAAATAAATGCAGCCTTGTTGAGCATAAGAGACTTTTCAAACACATTAAAAAAATTTACCGACCTCAGACCTTTGATTGGCAGTGTAGATACAAATTAGATTAAAAACTGTTTTAGCATTTTTTATGACATATACAGTTTAATTTTTTAAACTGAATACAAATTGTTGAATTATATTTATGCTTTCTCAAAACTATGTTAATATTTTGCACAAATTATTTTACATTTATTTCAGATTTATTGTATCTGTCCATGGTAACAGACTTACTAAAAAGGTTACTAAAAAGGTTAAAAGTTTTTTGTTTTTTTTTACTTTTTCCCCTTATCTATTCCTTAAAATAGTAAAAGAGTCATTCATTCAAATTAGGAAAATTTTAGGTAAATTAGGAAAACAAAATAAATAATGTTGCGTGTGTGTACATGTGAGCATTTGTTGATATTGTACCCACCTTCACACACTCCATTCCTCAGCTGGTAACCGCTCGAACATAAGATCTGCTTCTCGCACATAAACCCTCCTACCGTGTTCACGCAGCGCTCGTTGGCCTGGCAGGTGTGCTTGTTCGTCACACACTCGTTCACATCTGCAAAGCAAAAGCACAGCGTTATTTTCCTGAGCTCCAAAGTGTAACATCCTCACGCAGAGCCAGGGACACAAATGGAGAGTTACAGTACATCCACAAAAACCTGGAATGAAGAAGCTGAAGCTGATGGAAAAGCAAGCAGGTGAGACAACAGTGTGAAAAAAAAACAGAGACCGGCAGAGCCCGTTGTGTGTTTCCATTAGTTGTGGCACACATAAGGCAGTTTGCTTCACATTCTTTAGTCCTGGCTCTGTGGCGAACTGTCAAGATCTTCGGTTGGCCAGATTTATTAAAGGCAATAACTCTGGACTAAGTTGAAAAAGAGTCTAAACAAGATTGGAAAGCGAGCGCGGCCCAGAGAGAGGAGAAAATAATTACTTGAAGCTTAGACAATGGCTGATTTGTGGGCCAAGAAAAGGATTCAATATGTCATGTTATTGCCAGAGTAAATAATTTGAGGGGACTGGCTGGAAATGTTTGTGCTTTCTCCTGGCCACATTAGGACAGAAGAGAAAAAAAAGAGCCCATGCTACCTTATCTGTTCCACACAACAGCTGGTAACACCATAGAAAGAACACTAAATTTTGAATGTTTTTTGGACTTACATTTCCTGGACGAAACAAAAACTAGTATTTTGGGTACACTAAATCAGAGCCTCTTCGTTGTTATAATAACACTGACTACTACACATTGTGAACCACACAATAATAGTCACTGTGAAGTTTAAAGGCAGCTACAATTTATATATATATATATATATATATGTGTGTGTGTGTGTGTGTGTGTGTATGTATGTATAGGAAGACAAAACCAATCGCTAAATATGCAAATATTACAAGTGGTTCAGGCTGAAGTAATTTCAAAATACTTAATATCGCAAATTGTGTTATAGTCTAAAACAACTTGAAAGATCACAATACATAGCCTTGAATATGTGTTAAATATGTGAATATGTAAAAGTCTGCTGAGCTGTTTTGAGAGAAATAAGGAGAAGGTGAAAAAAGGAGAGATGATTCACAAAAAAAAGCTGAATATCCCAAACTCAAAGACAAACTCAATATTCAAACAGGTTTCCGAGGCCAATTGGGACTACTTAAATTCCTCTGTTTAATTTTGCATTTATTTCCTCTCATTCTGGGCATTTTTATTGAGGCAGCTGCATTGCCAGAAATAAAAATAAAACAATAAAAATATGTTTTTGATAAAATATATTTACATAATGATTTCTGGGAATGCATTTACTGTTTTCACTGTAGATTACTGGGTTGCACATATTTTTACAAACAAATAATTTTCTGTAAATGTATGTTCTTGCTCATTATTACATGTCTAAACAGTAAATTATGTAGTGATTTATACATTTGATTTTTTTAAGTTACAGTAACATTACAATGCAGTGTTAAACCATTTATATTTTTTCATCATATAGTGTTTTTACAGTTTTTGGAGTTAACAGGTTTTTACTGTAGCATTTTTTTTTTCAGTAAAATTACAACCATTTATTACAGTTTACATGACAAGAGGACAGTTCATAGTTCAGTAAATTAAAAATTATCTCATCATTTACTCACCCTTATGTCATTCCAAACCTGCATGATTTTTTCCCTGTGGAACATAAAGATGATATTTTGAGAAATGTCTGTTGTTTTTCTTTTTTTATCTATTTTATGTTATACAGGAAAAAAGGTCATACAAGTTTGGGATGACATGAATGTAAATAAATGATGACATAATTTTCATTTTTGAGTTGACAATCACTTTAAAGGTCCACACTTTAGTTGCCAGGCAAGTGAGATCACTGTGAGATCTTTTTTAAAGGTTCCTGATTTCATGTACACGATATTTAGCTCCAAAAGTCACACAGAAAGCATCTCTGACACCCTCTTGCACTCTGTTGCAGATCCAGCACAGAAGCGTCAACAAGCTGCCTCATCAACATACACAAGCAGTGGCACTTATTCAAAAAATTTGCTTTATCATTACAATATGGTGAATTGCCTTCAAAATGCGGTGCTCTGAAATGCATTAGAGGATATGTATGGGATGAATAATGCATTTCTGTAGACTGGAGGCAAAGGAGAGTAGGTTAGTGCTATTGCAAAGGGATGTGACTGCAGTGCAAGCTATCAGGATTATGGTCTGTCAACATTATTTCTACATCAGTGGTGCTGGCGTGATCGATAGGGGTTAAGATGAAAGGGTGATAATGACCGCCCAAGATGGTTGCAAGCTTGGGTTCACCTTTTGTCTAAATTCCTGTCTTTATTTATGAGTCAGTGTTGTTATTTTAACTAAAACTATTAACACTCTTTTTGTTAATTTAAATAAAGCTGAAATAATATACTGTGTATTACAATTATTACTTCCTCTTTGCAGGGGCATCGCTGGGAATTCTGGGCCCTGTGCACTGACTTTACTATGGGGCCCCTGCGATAAAAGCTATACAAAATAAAAGAACGAAAATAAAAGCTAAATAGAAGTAATTGAAAAACTTAAAAGGAAAAACAAAAGTTTGTCAAATTATATTACTAAATCATTAATAATTTGAAACGACAACTAAAAATTAAAAAAAAGAGCTAATTATAATAAATACTAAAGTAGCTGATAAAGCTAATGTTAATATATATTATAATAGGATATAAATAATACTAAAATAACATTATGGACTTGTACACACATTTGCATATTTTTATTATGGGAGTACTGAGAAGTAAAAATAAATAAAATGACATTAAATATAAAATATAAATTAATTAATTAAAAATGCATTCAAGTATTAATCAATAGATTATATATTAAATTATAACACTAATAGTAATATATAAATAAATAATAAACAAATAAAAGGAAAGATTTATCAGTAAACAATGACTAAATAGTGACAGCACTTTTATTTTTGGAGCACTGTTCCTTTAAGAGCTTATGTTTAACATGCATGCTCATTAGTATTATTATCAATCATTTTTAACCTAACAACACCATTAAAAAACTGTCACCCACACTTCTCTGTCTAGCTGCACCCTATTTGGTTTAGGGGCCGATCCAAGACGCCCATTAACCACCTCAAGAATCAAACTGTTTTGTA
The DNA here is from genome assembly GCA_021397915.2 of Tor tambroides. NCBI lineage: Eukaryota > Metazoa > Chordata > Actinopteri > Cypriniformes > Cyprinidae > Tor > Tor tambroides. Next base: position 51,683 of record JAFVLL020031364.1, read on the forward strand.
ATAGATTGAGATATTTGTGTATGCTAACCACTAATGCCTGCTATGTTTTGGTTATGTCTGGAGGAAGGCAACACAAATTCAGCGGGGCCCCACAGCTTCTGATGAGAAATCTGAGCAAACGTAATACCCATAATGCAACCATATGTATGTGAGCTAGTTGTAAGAGCATGCCGATGAGCTTTTGTATTTCCTCGTGTGTTAGTGAGTGTTTATCCGGGCAAGCGCTGGGCAAACATGCCCCGACAGTTAGCTGAAACAGTCCCACTGTGCCAGTTGAAACCTCTTACCCACACAATCTCTATTCTGGTTGTGAATAAAGCCCTCATCGCACACCTCATTCAGCCGCACACACTGGTAGGAGCCCTCCCGGTTCACACACACCTCGTCCCGAGAGCAATTGTGTCTGCCGCTCGTGCACTCATTCACATCTATGATACACATAACAGTTTAGTTGAAGAAAGAACACACGTAATACATACACGCCACCTCCACCATCATAAAGTCGTACAAGCATTTTATGAGGTGTGAGATAAGATCAGGTTTTGTTTCTAATAGTGAGGTTTGCTCTCAATTAATCAACCATTTTATTGTTGTTTGAAATTGGTTTTATTTGAGGGGAAATCGCATGCATGTCTGGCTTTATGATTCTATAATGCTTAATGTTTACCACGTGAATATGGTTTATGAAGAGAAACAGATGCTAGAGAAACTCTGGGGAGGATATACATAGGCAGTCTCATATTTTGAGTGTGCATTTGGAAGTGTAAATGTCGATCATAAATTGAATGAAAGTTAACACTAAAACATTTCATTAAAAAATCCATCCAGTTTCCTGTAGAGTGTGACTTAAGTCTTTGGCTCCAGTTAAGCCAGTCAAGCTTGATTTTGTTACTGCCAAAATGAAATAAAAGTCTCTGCCCACCCGCATTCAGCATATGGGAACGCTTTGACGGAGCGACATGGAAAGAGAGAGAGAGAAATAAACTCTTGAAATACAGAGATAATTCAGCAGTGAAAACTGCCCTCTCAGCTGAATCCATTTAGATTATATCATCCCTTAAACTGTTCTCACGTGCAAAAATTGCCCTGATTTACAGTTAATGTCTCCTGAATCAAGGTGAACATAAAGTAAAATCTGACATTCATGTTGTGCCTTTAGGCACTTCATGTTTTAGTCCAATAAACAGTATTAATTGTTGTCGAACGTCCCAGTAATTCAATGTTAGCTGAAAATGGTTAGTTGTTACTTCTACATTTGCTGTAGAACATAAAAGCTGGTACACTGCAATTTTTTTTTCTGTCCTTTACGACTACTGCTTGTCAGAGTGTAGAATATGATCCCAGTGAGATCTTGGGTAAAGGCCAAGCAGACAGTGCAACATAAACAGTATTTTATGCCAGACTACATGATATACAGCTAATAGTTGTCACAGCTGACAGCCCATTTAACGCTATTAACACGTCACATTTTGATATCCTCACTGGAATTTAAAATGGGAAAATATAAAAGTCATGAGGGGGAGATCATAGAAAAGTAATTGAAATTGTAATTAATCTATAAAAAGTAATTAATCAAAATTTATTTATCATAAACGCTATATTTCTCATTTTACAGTAAAAAAAAATCTAGATAATAAAAATATCTAAACATCATTAAAACAAGAAACATTTCTTTGATAAACTGGAAAAGAGAATAAAATTGTTTTTGATTAAAACTTATTTTTGGTGAATGTTTCTAAATTGCATTTAATTATGTATTTTATTGTATTTAATTAATTAATTACATGTTACATTAACAGTTTTTTACTGTACCATGAAGAGTTTGGTTCCAAAATATGATAAACACCTTCTTTTTTTTTTTTTTAATTGAGTTTCCGCCAAAATCAGTATTGTATTCGGTTGGTACTGAAAAGTCGGTTTTTAATTTTACGCAAAATGTGATATCCGCCGTGTTATTCTGCCATCTTTCCAAACCGCGACAAATGCCAGTCTCCCTTCTCTGCAGAATGAGATACATCCGTTCAACCAATCAGTGCGCACCGTTCCACGCATTGTAAACAGTAATGGAGTCGCTTTGAATACACCCGGAATCCTAGTTTTCCTCCTCTACTTTGTACTTTGTGATCAGCAAACAAACAAAAAAATTAGGGCTGCACGATAAATCGCATGTGATTAGTAGAAAATCTCCATCACGTGCCATAGATCGCTGACAAGCTATGCAATATCGCGTTCATAATCACAGATGAATCGCATTTGATTATGAACGCGATATTGCATAGCTTGTCAGTGCTTTTTATTAATGCCATTAATGTTTTTATTAATACAGCGTATAGCACTAGTCAACTAAATGAATGTAGCATGGCAAAGATGAATAAACTTTTGGAAGTTGAATGTAAGGGAAATGTCATTTTGGAATTTCTGTGGTCTAATGTGATATTATTGTTCTTGTTCATGATGAAATTTTCTTTTACTGTTGTAATTAATTTATAGCATTAACAAGATGACCCGCTGAATTCATTTTGGGAGTGATGACTGATTGAATGTATTTTTAGTCCAGTGCCTGTATATAAGATCAATATAAGTTCAGAGGCTGTCATATGTGGATCAACTTTTATCTTGATTCAATGGATTTATTGCATTTTGAAGAAAAAAAAAAAAAAACGTGTCATGGATTTATTGCATTTTGGGAAAAAAATAATCAGTTTTTATAATAAATCTGGATTTGAATTTTTAATGTTATTATAACCTAAAGATGCTATGAGAAAGTTTAAAACAGAAAATAGTGGTTTTCAGAAAACACGCTAACACTTTACAATAAGGTTCATTAGTTAACATTAGTTAACATGAATTAAGAATGAACAATACTTCTACAGCATTTATTAATCTTAGTTAATGTTAATTTCAGCATTTACTAATGCATTATAAAGTATTGGAACAGTAAAGACAAAATTGCTCTGTTGGCCGTGGAGTCAAGACATTTACAAATATGATTAAAAGATGAATATGAGACAAAACTACCGAATGTCACATTTTATTATTAACCGTTTCAACACATACATGTTTTACCAAATAATGTATATATACTGTGTACTATATATTGTAAATTAAATAAATAATTCTCCACCAACAAAATATTGTGTTTCTGATTCGGTTTATAGTAACAGCTGTGCATGGCAATTTTATTAGCACCCTCCATGACAAGTTTAGTATATGGAATGGAAAGACCTTGAAATATATCGTCTGCAACACTATCAGTACTGTAAATAAACATGTGGTAGAAGTGTCAGATCAGACAGAAAGATGTATTGTGAGAGAGTGGAGCTGTCGAACCCACTGTTTATTATTGTAGTCAGGGCTGAAGGTCGTGGATCAGTGAAGCTGAAGGAAGCAGATCCTCAGGTAAGACTGTGATGTTCGGGTCATGAAAAATATCTTGTCATAATCCTTTGGGTATAACTGCTATACATGAGTAATTCAGTCCAATAAGGGATTGGTTAGTGTGGTATGACAGTTTTAACAGTGTTTTCTGACAGCTGCGTTGAGAAGAGGTTGTGTATGTGTAGTTTTGGACCAATTTAGAGTACTTTACCTTCACAAGTGTGTCCGTCAGCCATCAGAGAGAATCCTGGGAAACAGGAACATTGGGCCAATCCTCTAACCACAGAACACTGCTGAGAGCAAGGCCCATTACCTGCAGACCGTAGCAAAATTCAGTTAATGCATCTTTCACACTTCTTTTTTTATACACTACATGATACGTACTACGCCAAGGATCACTATTACTATTTTTCAAACTTAAAATTCTAAGTTTTTTTTTCAACAACCCCCTAAGCGTAATTATTAAAAGTTGCATAATTTGTGCAAAAGAAATGATTGATACCTCAAATCTGAAAAGAAATGGGTGGCAATGCGATTTAGTTAATTTTCCTGACTTTTCCAGGATGTGTGAGAGAGTGGTCAACTGTCATGAAAAAAACCATAAAATAATAAATAAAATAAAATTGATATACAATTATAGGTAACAGAATTTTAAATTAGTTTTATTTTTATATTTTCAATTTAATATTATATATTGTTCTTTAAGTTTTAGTCATTTTGTTGTTTCTCTCATTTTTCTTATTTTTTCTTCAATATTTCTATATAGTTCCTAATATTTTATTTCAGTTTTAGTTGTTTTAGTTAGTAGATCAAGTTAAACTAAAAGAAAATGAGCAATGATGCTTTGGCAACTAGCTGAAATACTTTGTAAATATATATTTTTTATTTCAGATTACATTTTTTTTTTTTCAAGCAGTGAAACTGTTTATGGTTTTAGTTTTAGTTTTAATTATAGAAGCAAGTGCCCAGATATCAGGCTGAGTGTATGCCTTCTGTATGGCCCTAACAGATTTAGTTAAATATTAAACTGTAATCAGCATGACTTAATGAGTCGCCCAGATACATCCAGATCATTGCACTGATTGATACTCCAGAAACACGACCGTGGCCCAGACAAGACACAGACTTCCAGTATATGCTTAAGTCCTCAAATGTCTACCATCAATCCCAAACCAGATATACATTAAACCTTGTGGCGTACGGACTTATCTTGTAAAGCGCTATATCTTCTGGATAGCCTGCTGAATGAGGAGGAAAGTAGTCAGTGAAAATATTTTTTTCTCCTCTGTTAAGCATGTTTCAATTAAGATAACATATGTAGTGCAGAACATCAGATCAACCATACAGTACCTGTGAGGCTACAGTTCATGATCTGGAATTTAGTTCTCTGACATGGTACCAGAATTTTACAGATCATTGAAATGTTGTGTCAGTCTCATGACAATTGAAAGAATAATGTTATGCGCACATCAAAACAACCCGTTATGCCAAGATGTGACTAATAGACTGGCTGCTGATCAAAAACCACTTCCTTTCAAATAGAGGATTCTGTGTTCTGCCAACCTCAAAACATTTACATAATTTTTTTCCATCATGAATGAAGCTAAGAAAAAAAATCTGTATTTTTATACATATTGTTATATATGTTACATCAATACTTTACAAGGTAAAAAAACAATGAAAATGACATTTTTAATATATGTACTGAATGATTGAGTAAAATACAGTGGGGGGGGGGGGATTATTTGATCCCCTGCTGATTTTGTATGTTTGCCCACTGACAAAGAAATGATCAGTCTATAATTTTAATGGTAGGTTTATTTGAATAGCGAGAGACAGAATAACAACAAAAAATCCAGAAAAACACATTTCAAAAAAGTTATAAATTTATTTGCATTTTAATGAGTGAAATAAGTATTTGATCCTCTATCAATCAGCAAGATTTCTGGCTCCCAGGTGTCTTTTATACAGGTAACGAGCTGAGATTAGGAGCACTCTCTTACAGGGGCTGTTTCTCAATTCCAAGAACGCAAAGAACTGTCACAGATTGGTCAGGCTCACTCACTTCCCAATCACAGTGCACACCCGCACATGATTTCTGATTGATCACACCTGCACCTCATGAGCACCCTCTTTAAGACTGCTACATAAGCACACACCTCACACCACTCCAGTGTCCAGTCTCGTTTGTATGAAGTGGACTCTTCATGCTATTCCAGCGAAAGATTGATATCCTTACCTTCCTCGTGTACTTACCTCCTGTGATCCGCTCCAACGTCCATCTCCTCCTTTGTCTCCAAGTGACCAACTCCGTCATATACTCCGGTGAGGTGTGTGCTATCATCCATCCAGCTGCCAGTTATTCCACGAACTCCTGTAAGAGCAAGAATCCATATTACATACCCCGATTTACCCGTGAACTCATCTACTGAACTGTTTACTCACCTGCTATTCTCCATTCAGCCTCTATTGACATAAACATCCACTGTTGATTCTAACCTTCTGTGTGAGTCTCCTTCCATAACAGAAGACCGGACCATTAAATAAGGATGAACGAGCCAAGTTCATTGCCTGAGCCACGACCCGTCCACCTACACGAGGGCATTCGTGCCGCTCGCCCTCGCCAGCTCCCTTCACAGAGATGTCCTCAAGATACTGTTCCGGATTGGTTTAACTTACCACCAGCCAAAGGAACTCCCAGACATCAACAACCTCGATTGGAAGGAGGCGGTCATCTGGTGTCTGGAGAGTCTCCGATCCCGATCCGGAATCCCGCCGTCCAGCTTATCAGCTGTTTCCCTGTTAAGCCCGCCGTCCACAGTGAAGTCAATGCCGCTGTCCGTGGCTCACTCAAGGCCGCCGTCCATGGCTCACCCAAG
>JAFVLL020031366.1:0-23502 GCA_021397915.2 Tor tambroides
ATAGATGAATCCTTAAATCTATAAGTTATTTTTTCCTCTTTTTTTCTTTGTCCTTTGATTAACAGACATCACAGCAGCTGGTTATTAGGTTATTTCTTTAAGAGCTGCCTCTGAACATGACGCGAATCTGACACGCATCGTATTTTCTCTCAACCCTTTCTACCTTTTCTGACAGGTCTTAAAGTCTATTAATGAGCTGACGAGTTGAATCGAGTGTGTTAGATGAGGGAGACAGAGCTGGCCTGCTCCAGGACAGTTTTGAAAACCATTTCAGAGACATGTCCTTAAATGTGACTCATATAAAATATATTACATGCATGCACAGTTTTAAGGCAGCTTTAATCGCCTTTTTGGTAACTTCTTGACTTCATGACTACGTCATTGCATGCACGTAGTTTACTTTGCGCTTTGATAAGAAATGATACAGGCTATGCGCGCGCCGGCACCTTTGTGCGTGCAGTTGAAGAGCGCGCGCTCGTTTGACTCGCGCCTGCCGCTGAAGTGAAGTGGAGCGCGTGTCTGAAACGTCTCCCGTTTGATTTGATCGTAAAAACGTTATGCGACTGAATAAATGCACTTCTTGTCAAGAGAAAAAAATTACAGAAACAGCAGTTGTGAGTGGGATGGCCAACCCTAGCCCCGCCCCTGCGTTAACTGCGTTAAATATTTTTAACGCGTTAAACTGAAAAAAATAATCGCATGCGTTAACGCGCTAATTTTGACACCACTAATAAATAGGCATTTTTTCTGAGAAAACATAGTATAATAGACAGTTAATGTATTTGGTTAACACTGAATGTACAAGCTCCAACAGATGTAGAGTTTGAGATTTTAAAGATTAAAAGGATATGACACATCATTGTATTCATATTTATCTGGTTTTATATTTTACAGATTTACCCACATCTACACTGACTGTGACACCAAAGAGTGTTTTCACTGGAGCGACAGTCAATCTGAAGTGTGCTATAGAGTCTAATCACAGTGGCTGGAGATATGAGTGGTATAAAGGCACAAACAACAGTGTAATGTCACAGACGTCTGATCATTACACTGTAAACAGAGACACTCTCGCTATCAGAGGAGCTACTGTGTCTGATCAGGATCAGTACTGGTGTAGAGGACAGAGAGATGAAAGACCAAAATCATCACAGGACAGTACCCGAATAAGTCTGTCTCTTAATGGTCAGTAAATACTGTGAAAAACATTTGCCTGTTGTTTAAAATAACCAGACACTACAATATACTCATAAAACACTGAGTTCCCAGAGAAACTTTTTGAAAGCCTTTAGGAGCTCCATAACGTTGCTCAATAAGTGCTTGTTTTTCTGTGTCACATTCAGGTCAGATTTCTGTCTTCAGCATCCTCAGTTTTCTTCTGGCTGCTTGTCCGTATCTGCTGTCGACAGTCGTGCTGCTGTTCAAATGCTACAGAGCGAGAGGTAAAGCTTCTGTCTGATCCGTCTCTCTACATCTGAATGTCTTTTCCCAAATCATTCACATTCACTGACAGACAGGCCTTTAGTCTCTGTCTTGTTATGTTATAAATCAATATTTACATGGTGGTCATTCATAAGCAATAACTGCAGTGGAAGCAAAACAGAAAATGTCAAATCGAATTGTGAAAGTAAATGTTTTGTGTGTGTGTGTGTCACAGTTACATCTACTGAAGACCACAGCCAGTTTGCCGTAACAGAGGAACAAACTTCAACCTGATTTCATCCATTCTCCAAACCGCATGTATAGAGTCACAGGATGCTGGAGTCTGAGGCTGAAGGCTGGGAAACTCACAAGACTAACAGACACACGTTCACACTCTCACACATACGGATGATTTAGTGTCTCTAATTCACCTGTGCTGTATATTAGACTGTGGGAGAAACCAAACCAACACATGGAGAACAGCAAACTCCACACAGAAAGGCCTCCTGGCTCATCCTCTACTCCAAAAAAAAGTTTTTTAATATGTCAGTCAAATTCACTATAAGCTATTGAATACATTACATTACTTAAAAAACTTTCAGGGAATAAACAAAACTGTTAAATAATAATAAATACATTTTGACAGCAGTTGATAGGTTCTTCTACAAGCCCACAAATGAGAAATATTCAAACTGATGAGATTTCAGCGTGATGTTTTTACATGATTGTCAATAAAAGCTGAGACAGAGACATCAATAATATCTGATATATTAACATTTTATTGAATGTGAGGAACAGGTTCATTTTGACTATAAGTCAGGGATCCTCAAATCTGGCTCGCGAGATCCACTTTCCTGCAGAGTTTAGCTCTAACCCTCTCTAGAGTAGGGTTAGGGTTAGGTTAGGTTAGCTCTAACCCTAATCAAACACACCTGAGCATGCTAATCATTGTCTTCAGCATCATTAGAAAATCACAGGTAGGTGAGTTTTATCAGGGTTGGAGCTAAACTCTGCAGTGCATTGGCCCTCCAGGACAAGATTTGAGGAACCCTGCTATAAGTGAACAGACCTCCACCGATAAGGATGACCAGCTTTTATGTTTTAAATACTGCTAACAACCATTATGTACTGTCAAATTACATCTTAACTGTTTTTTGTTGTTGTTGTTTAATGATGCTCTTTCCTTTTTTCTGTTTTTTTTTTTTTTTTGACAATGATAATTACCTTCTATATGTCTTCTGATTGATATTATTTTAACAAATTAAATGGCTTTATTCATTTACGGGACTGAAGCGACTTTGTTTACCTGTTTATCCAAATATAATTTTGTTTTTGCATTTCTCAGCCATCATTGTATTGTACTGAATTATAAGTTCTGAAACTAAAGAGCTAATAAAACTTGGCAAATTAATCTCACCTTACTAAGACACTGGAAGACAGATTGACAACTGATGTTTATGACATTTTCTGTAAGTGTCTGTTACACTGTTGTAAAGATCTCATTGATTTACATTATACATCAGAATTTTGTCCATATAAATATCAGCATCTGCACCAAAATGCATATTTTTGCTCAGTTTAGGCCTCGGAATAAAACTATTTCATAAATGTAGCTTTTTGTTCTTTTAGCATTTAGCAGTCCCTTAGTTTTACATAATTGCCTTCAATTAGTTCAAAGAGCACATAACTCTCAATAGACATTACACACATTGCCCTGAGTATTTGAAAACATTACATGTTATGAATTAAATTAGAAATTTAAGGTGTCACTATGAAACAATAACATCAACATTTTGACATTACATTCTCACAGACATGAGGATTTCTACTGCTGTAAAACAGAGCAGTTACCACAGTGCTGGATTGTGCAGAAATAAGACATTCACGGTGAAATGTTGAAAATAAAAGACTGAAACAAATATTTTTAACGCGTTAATCAGAAAAAATTAATCGCATGCGTTAACGCGCTAATTTTGACACTATTGAAAAACAATGGAAATCAGTGCAGTGAAACAAAATAATGCATTCTTTCTGAACGACCACTTAGTCCGGAGGAATAATGTTGGTAATGCACCATCAGATACTCCTCTAGGTTAAAAAAATAGGTCCACCATGAACCATGAATTTTCAGTGAAACATTCATGTAAGTGCTTTATGAAAAATATAAACTCTCCATCTGCTTTATAACATAGACCTTGCCTCATAGATATCCATTGAAAATGCATTCATTCATTTGTACCGTTTTAATGGCAAGTTGAAGTTATCAATATTATAGTTTTCTATAATAAATTTTTCCCAAAGATGGTTTCCCACATTTGAGGTAGTTCTTATCGTGCATGATTTAAAAAATAGAAACCATCACATAATTTGTAATGATTCGTAATGTTTTTAATGGTATTTGTAGTGGAAATCATTAGAATTTCTGTGATGGTTTCTATTGTTTTTGTCAGCAGGGTAACCATGGGTATTGTGACGTTATTTGCCATAAATGCGATAGGATTGCTGTAATAATGCGAGATAGTTTGTAGTTGTGGTGGGCCTATTTGGGAGAAAATCCAGGGCCGTTTTTTACTCCCAGTCCGTCCCAGGCCATAGGTAGTAAAAAGTGAAAATGCAGAGTTACACAGAGTTGACGTGTTGCACCGGCTTCTTTAGCTCATCATTGAAGACACATTGTTATTTGTGCATTGCTAACTTTAGAAGCTGCTTGCAGTGAGAAAGAGACCTAATAAAAGAGTCGAGCTGATGGTTGTGGTTTGACGTTTGCTCTGTTTCTGCTCTATGGTTTTAACCAGCGAGGAAGATAGCTATTCTTATTCTTTATCTTTAGTTTCATAAACCTCAAAATACTACCACAAGAGCAAACGATTCCAGCAACATGTGCATGCCATTTTCATTTACTTCCCCTTCTTAGAAAGCCTTTCTAATGTCAGATTTAATTGTCTCTGTTTTCTTATATTTTATTTGACAGTAAAGCAGCAATAATACCAGCTGGTGAAGCAAAATGTCTTGTGGGAGTTTCTGCCAGTTCTTGTTAAACCTGAGACAATCACCTTTTGTCTATGATGGCTTTTGGTGGTCCTGCTCCAGTCTTTGAAGTTGTGGCAAGTGATCCATTGGTTTAGACTGAATGACAGTATATTCACTTCAAGTCATACATGTTGATGTTCATATTTTGTCTCTGACAGTGTGACCATACCAAAAGAGAAGTGAAATATCTTAAAGGGGTGGTTGACTATTTTTTTCTAGTCTTGATTGTTTTCATGGGGTGCAGTCTAACATGTGTTAATGCTTTGTTTAAAAAAGAAAAAGTATTATTTTTCACATAATTTTCCGTTATTCTACACCGCTCTGTCCCTTCGCTTATGAACGCTACGTTGATTTCTTGTTTTTATGAAGCCCTTCCCTCAGAAGTACGTGATGGGCTCAGATTGGCTAGCCCAGTGTGTTGTGATTCGCTAAACTGCCTAGTGCAGAAACGTCACACCCCTCGCCTAAGATTGTGCTCCGGTGTTATATTATAAACAGTGGTGTCATCAATATTGCTTATCAATTTGAGCCAAGAGGATCCCGCAAAACCTGCTCAAGCACGGCTCTTACAGGACGTTTCAGAAGTTTCAAAAGAAAGTTTCTTTGTTTGTTGTTGTCTCATACTTTTAGATGTACACTGCTATTTATAAACGCTACTGTTTATGTTAGCTTTTAATAAACAGTTTTATCCTGATTAAAGCTTTAATAGAATGGAATACATGATTACGTTGTAGCAGTTTTGTAACAGAAAGAAGTGTTTGCCAGCAAGTATTGTTCGCTACCACGACAACCACGTGACCATTCATGTTTAACGCTTCTCGTGACTATGTGAAAAATATCTGTCTGTCTATACACATAAAGTGTGTAACTGGAACACAGTTCACTGATGGATCTGATGAGCTGGTGATCTGAGAGAGAGAGAGAGAGAGAGAGAGAGAGAGAGAGAGACTTTGACTTTAACAATCTCTTTATTTACCACTAATTCTAGATAAACATTCTTAAAATATTAAAAGACACTAAAAATGGAATAATATAAATAATGTACATAAATAAATGTACACACAACAAAAACAGCAGTTTTACAATCCATCATCATTCAGACAGAACTTTCAAGCAACCATCATCATCAATTTCACAAATACATTGGTTTATTCCTCATTTAGACCTAAAAGTATCCAAGTCATCAATCAACATATAATATGCATACTCTATATTAATACGGGATTTTATTAATCCCCTAAACACCAAAATAACATCAGTCAATCCCGAACCAAGTAATTTTCCTTTACGTGACAGCCAAATAGCCAGTTTTCCTTGCCCAAATATAATAACACATGAACTTTCATTTTGCTCCTGCTGTATTTAGGTCCATAAATAAAAAGCATAGGCGTAAAAAACTCCCCCAGAATTTGACAGTATCCTTCTAACTGATGAAAAAACAGTTGTAGTCTAGAACAATTAAGAGAGAGAGAGAAAGACACTTTGACCTTCAAAATAAGCTCCAATGCTACTCAACCCTAAACAGAACCACTAAATTCGCCAATTATTTATGAATTAAACCATTTAAAGAAAGACAAATCCTCTCCAAATACAGATGAAGTAACCATGATTGTTGTTGTTGTTTTTTTCTATTGTTTCTTTCTATTATTTATATACATGTTAATGCTTTGTCAACATTGTGTTACACAGTCATGCTAATAAAGCTTAAATGAACTGAGCGAGAGAGAGAGAGAGATGCAGAGCAGGAGGACACGAGGAACAGGATTAAGAACCGCTGCTTTAGAACATTGATTTTGAAACTTGATTGTGAATCCATTAGAATCGTTAGAAGACAGAATCGTGATTCGTATATAAATAGTAGTGCTGTCAAACAATTAATCGCGATTAATCGCATCCAAAATAAAAGTTTTTGTTTACATAATATATGTATGTATGCTGTTTATATTTATTATGTATATATAAATACACACACATGCAAGTATATATTTCAGAAAAATGTTATATGTTAAATATATTTATTTATAATATAAATTTTATGAATATAAATATAAACGTGTAAATATTTTCAAAATATATACATGCATCTGTGTGTATTTATATATACATAATAAATATACACAGAACACACACATATTATGCAAACAAAAACTTTTATTTTGGATGCGATTAATCGCGATTAATCATTTGACAGCACTAAGATTTTTTTCATGCACCCCTGGTTTTGACGGCATAGCAACAACTCTTCCTCTTCTCTAAAGCAGCGCATCTCGCCCCCTTTGTTGCTTGTTCCCGGGGGCGGGGTTTATGTAAATGTCAGGGTTTGTGATGTCACAAACCCACGAAGAAGCTTGTTGTAGTCCCTACCAGCAACATTACACACTAACTAAAGTTAAAAAGTGAAATCACAATCAATCACTCCTTTAAACTTAATCTCTTTGTTTACTTTCTTCATATATTTTTATGGCAACAATCAGACTGGGTTTTGATTCTGGGTTATTGTTGCTGCAAAGTCTTTATATATGAAATATGGTGATGTATGCAATAATATGTATGCAATAATAATTTCATGACAGCAAAGTGGTTACAGATTTCTGTCTGATCGTGTTACAGGAATCATGTTTTAATAAACTACAAATAGAAGAAAAATATGCAGATATTTGGATTACTTGTTCATTATCTCAATCATTGTGTAAAAGCAGATTAGTTGTCATTAACAGGGCCGCTGCAAGTGTTGACATGAGAACAACTCAAATAAGAGCAGGCCTTACATGAACAGGCCTACATTATTCACCTCATGATTTTACTTTATTCACTGGTCTGTCTGTAATGTGTGCGGCTCTGGCTGTGAACAACAAAATAATGCAGTGTGACAACAATTACCGAAAGACTTTCTCTGTGAAACTGTCTTTTCAAGTGAAAACAGCTTTAGCAACTTGCATGCAGCTAAATATCTTAGAATGGATGTCTTTTTCTTCCTATTTTGTGTTTCTGTGTTTTGTCTCCTCCCTCATCTCTTCTTGAATTGTGAAACACAGGAAGTGTCTGATTTAGCGCACGCATCTCTGTTAAAACAGTCTATTAATGTGTCAGTATGGGCTCCAGTGCACTGCCTCTCATACTCTGTGAGTATTTCATTATATTTTACACATCTTCTGATTTTTTGTTTGTTTTTGTTTTTCTGTTATTAATTGTATTCAGCTGAAGATAAAAGAATGATTGTGTGTAGGAGGGTCTAAGAATCCACAGTCTTGCTGCTTATCATATTATTTATTGTTCAGATTCAATGTGATGATATGTTACGTGTGGATCAGATACAGAGTTTCAGAGAACATGCATTTATCTGTGCTGCGCGTGAAAGATGGAGGCCCTGTGTTCATGTGCTTTTGCTGTTTATGATGTGATACTCTTCTTATTTTCAGCAGTTCAGTTCAATCAGATGTATTTGTGTTAATATGAGTTTGGTGTTGTATGATAACGTGCGAAACACAAAAGTTTTCAAATCACTTTTCCTTCTTATTGAAAATAAATTCAATATAGTGGTTCAAAAATCGAAATTAAAAATGGTTGGATTTCATTGCATTAAACACGATATATAAAAGTTCCATCAGTGCAAAAAAAAAAAAAAGTTCATGCTTTTCTCAAGATTAAAATCTGTATTTCAATTACTTTTAACCAGTTTGTCTCAATGTCATTTTTAACAGATGTGTGAAGTCAGTTCTCCTCACATTCTCAGCAGAAAAAAACACTTCATTACATTAAGGTTCATTACATTAATATATGAACATGTTCCACTAATGCTTGACAATCTTGATCTTCATTTTGAACAACATATTTATTGTTTCATAACTTTATTTTGTGAAATGTTTTGAGTGAAAACAGTGCTTGTGCTACATTTCTGCCAATTGTTTTGACTTGGTTTAATGGTTTAAGGGTGTTTTCACACCTAGTTTATTTGAGTAACACCTCAGATGATCTCAGACCTGCTAAAAGGACCTACAAATAAAACTTACACCACATCATTCTGGGTGTTTTTTAGTTCAATTGGATGGATGCTATTTACACTAAGTGCAAATAGCTATAGATTCTATTTACACTGTTAAAATAGCAAGATTTTCTGCTATTTATACTACTTATTGCAAATAGTGGCAATTATCTGCACCTCAGTATTGTAGTACATTATAAAACAGTATGCAATAATAACGTATCGAGTGTAAATTATAGTTTTAATTCAAATTATTAATGGATGCCACCTTTTTGGGACAATAAATCACCTACCCTAACCCTACCCGATGCTTTTATTTTCAACTTTTTTATTATTTCCTCCATTTTGATTGAAAATAAATGCCTTTCCGATGCGATATGAGATTTGAAAAGGGAGAAACAATGTTTGGCTAAAGGCAGGCTTGAACTCGGGTCGATCGTGTCAAAATGCATGCGCATTGCTATCTACACCATGGAAATGGATGCTGAATGTGTGTCTTTTTTTAGTATTGACTAATCCAATCACACGTTGGTGCAGGGGCGTTTCCTCCGAGGAGGCAAGGGAAGCAGTGCCTCCTCAAAAAATTGGATGAGAAAATAATCTATATTACAAACATAAATCGCAAATATTACTAAATATAGCATTAAAAGTATAAAAGTCACTCGTTTTTTATGAAATAACACAAACAGCGACACCCGCAGGTAAAGTTACAGCGGAGGCTTGCCTCCCTTCGGTCCATAGACTTAAAGCAGAGACCCTAAAGTGTGCGGTGACTTTTCTGGAGGCTCATTGAAATGAATGGGGGAAAGTCACGCGAGAGGAGGCAATGCCTCCATTGCGCTATAATTGGATATGATCGGTTATAATTGGATGTGATTGGTTCCTGCGATAAATCCCGCCTCTTGTTTTCGTGCGAGCTCTCGGTCTGAATGAAGAAAACGATGGCATTATTGACTAATTATAAAGTAAGTAAACAACTCTCCTGCTTAGATACCACTGCTTTGTGTCTCGTCAAAATAAAATGGAAATGGCCTGAAAACGTGATGACTGCGTCAGTTTGGAGTGAGCATTCAGTGTGTTGAAATGAAAGATATATCTTGGTGTCTGTGGCAGTGTTTACATTGCTTTTATGACGATGATGACCCGAAAATAAGTTGACTATTAAAAAAAACAGGTGAACATCAGTTCACAAATAAAAAATATTGGTAACATTTTACAATAAGGTGTCATTTAATCTAACATGAACAAACAATGAACATTTATTACAGTATTTAGCCTATTAATCTTTGTTTACATTAGTTAATACAAATACAGTTCATTTATAGTCTGTGTGTTAGTTCACAGTGCATAAACTAATGTTAACAAACAAATGGTTTGATTTTAATAATGCATAGTAAATGTTGAAATTCATATTAACTAAGATTAATAAATTCTGTAGAAGTAGACTATTGTTTATTCTTAGTTCATGTTAACTAAAGTAGGCTAGTTAGCTAATGTTAACTAATGAAACGTTATTGTTTCCAGAATATTGTTCAAATTGTTACTGCCTTTAGTTATTATTTTGGAATAAATATAAAAATGCATAAAAACACTATGAAATATATAATTAGTATTAAAATTATTTAAAAAAAAATAATATTAATAAAATACAAAATATAATTATATTTGTTCTCTTTTTTGTGTAATATTTATGTACCCAGGAAAATGTGACAACATTAAGTGTAACAGGGACACACACACACACACACGCGCACATACACATACATATAGCTATATAAAACTGCCTCCTCATTTTAAAACACCACCTCACGCCACTGCGTTGGTGGGCGGACTTAGTGTAAATGGCCTTTGCCAACAAGGCAGGCTATTTGCATTTAGTGTAAATAGACACTCCGTAAAAGGCAATACAAAGCCTGTCCTAAAGAAAACAATTTGAAAAAAGAGACTGAATCCAGTATTTGGTGATAATATAGCATAAAGAGAGCTTTAGAAGATGTTTTTTTTTTTTTTGTAGAAGGAGCACCATAATTGTAACAAGGTGGGGGAAAAAATCCAGTAGCCCCTCACTGTAGAACAAAGATCCAGGGGGCGGGGTTGGATCCACATCTAGAGGGTGGAGATGTTAGGTTTAGGGGTGGAGATAGGTGGGTTTAGGGATCAGGGGGTGGAGATGGGTAGGTTTAGGTATATGTAAGGTGGGAGGAGTTGGATCTAGATTCAACCACGCCGCCCCCTGGATCTTGTGTTCTGCAGTGAGGACCAATGTGTGAGCAATGTCAGTAAGATTTAGCTCAATGTGATAACATTAACTTGCATTTGTGGGAAAAATGACCTGAACACAACATGAGGGTTAAGCTGATGATGTCAGTCTCAAACATGAAGTGAGACTGTGTGTTCCTCAAACACTTTGACCTGATGTGGTTTGGAGTCTGTAGTTTGTTCTGTTCCAGTAAAGCATCAGTAGTGTGTGTATGGCGTCGTGTGGGTGAGCGGTTTGCTGATGTCAACGTTGTGGATCGAGTGGCCCATGGTGGCGGTGGGGTTATGGTATGGGCAGGTGTATGTTATGGACAGTGAACACAGGTGCATTTTATTGATGGCATTTTGAATGCACAGAGATAGCGTGACGAGATCCTGAGGCCCATTATTGTGCCATTCATCCACCACCATCACCTCACGTTGCAGCATGATAATGCACGGCCCCGTGTTGCAAGGATCTGTACACAATTCCTGGAAGCTGAAAACATCCCAGTTCTTGCATGGCCAGCATACTCACCAGACATGTCACCCATTGAGCATGTTTGGGATGCTCTGGATCGCCATATACAACAGCGTGTTCCAGTTCCTGCCAATACCCAGCAACTTCGCACAGCCATTGAAGAGGAGTGGAGCAACATTCCACAGACCACAATCAACAACCTGATCAACTCTATGCGAAGGAGATGGCAAATGGTGGTCACCCCAGATACTGACTGGTTTCCGGAGTGAGTACACCCTATGCGAACATGTCAAAACTGGGTCCAAAGTGTCAACATTTTGTAGGGGCACCATTGTTATCTAGCACTGCCTTAATCCTCCTAGGCATGGAGTTCACCAGAGCTGCACAGGTTGTTGCTGGCATCCTCTTCCACTCCTCCATAATGACATCATGGAACTGCTGGATGTTAGACACATGGTGCTTCTCCACCTTCCACTTGAGGATGTACCACATGTGCTCAATAGGGTTCAGGTCTGGAGACATACTTGGCCACTCCATCACCTTCACCTTCAGCTTCATCAGCAGGGCAGTTATCATCTTGGCGGTGTGTTTGGGGTTATTATGTTGGAAAACTGCCATTCAGCCCAGTTTCTGAAGGGAGGGCATCATGTTCTGCTTCAGAATGTCACAGTACATGTTGGAATCCATGTTTCCCTCAATGAGCCTCAGCTCCCCAGTACCAGCAGCACTCATGCAGCCCTAGACCATGATGCTGCCACCACCATGCTTGACTGTAGGTAAGACAATTCTTTGGTACTCCTCACCAGGACATCACCACACATGCTGGACACCATCTGAGCCAAACAAGTTCATCTTAGTCTCATAAGACCACAGGACATGGTTCCAGTAATTCATGATCTTGGACAGGCTGTCTTCAGCAAACTGCTTGCAGGCTTTTCTTGTGAGCCAGCTTCAAAAGAGGCTTCCTTCTGGGATGACGGCAATGCAAGACGACTTGTTGCAGTATGCGGCGTATGGTCTGAGAAGCTGACCTTCCACTTCTGCAACCTCTAAAGCAATGCTGGCTGCACTCATGCGTCTGTTGTTTGAAGTCATCTTCTGCACCTGACGCACAGCACGAGGACCTAACTTCTTTGATCGATGCTTGCGAGGCCTGTTCTGAGTGGAACCAGTCTTGGAAAACCTCTGTATGACCCTGGCCACTGTACTGTAACTCAGTTTCAGGGTGTTACTGAACTTCTTATAGCCTCGGCCATCTTTGTGGAGAGCAACAGTTCTAATTCTCAAATCCTCAGAGAGTTCTTTGCCATGAGGTGCCATGTTGAACATCCAGTGGTCAGTATGAGAGAATTGTACTCAAAGCACCAAATTGTAACTGCTCTAATACAAGATACACAAATTTGTATGGTCCTGTCAAGCAGAAAAAAAAAAAAAACATGAACATGATGAATAGGACATGTGGCTTTGCATGGTTAAACGAAGTATAGCTGTTATCACTTAGGGTGTACTCACTTTTGTTGGCAGCTATTTTGACAATCATGGCTGTATGTTGAGTTATTTTCAGAGGACAGCAAATCTTTACTGCTATACAAGTTGCACACTGACTACTCTAAAATATATTCAAGTTTCATATCTATAGTTTTGTCCGTTGAGAAGATATACTAAAATGCTTGCTGAAATGTTAGGGGTGTACTCACTTTTGTGAGATAATGTGTACATATATATATATATATATATATATATATTGTGACGAGTCGGTTGCCTCCCCCCTTAATGTCATCACCACCCCGTCCCTTATTCGCCGCCCTTCACCAGGCTCCCGACGGGAGTGGGTGTGTGAGAGAGGAGGGGCGCTGAAAACAGCCAGGTCTGGCGGCGTGTGATGAGGCACACCTGAATCGAATAGGGCCTCATCACCGCCGCTGTTTAAATGCCGAGCGCGCCTCTCCTCGGGAGACCGGTCTCTTCCCCGTGCATGCACGCTGGTGTCCTCGTGGGTCCAGGAAGGGAGCGTTGAGGGAGCAAGTGCCGCACCCGTGACACGGCTGACGGGCCAGGATGCCGGGCCGTATAATCCCCGGAATTGCCGTGGGCTGAAGGAGGACGAAGCCGCTAGAAGAAGCCGCCGCCCCTCGCGCTCCAGACCAGGTTTATGAATTACACAGATGGGGAGCACGGCGGGATAAAAATAACAACATAGCTGGTCTCATGCTATCACAAACTTTATAAGTCCCACTTCTGATTATGAGCTCGACAACTTCAAGCGATTGACTCACATTGCTTTCGTACGCAACTTTTAACTACCACATTCCTATTCACGATCATTCTGGCAGCACTTAAAGGCAGCATCAGTGCAAACAAACAAGAGACAATGATAGCTTTAGCAGTTAGCCTTACAGAGTGCCAAGAAACTCTTTCAGAGAGGCAATTTGGAAAACAAACGCATGATACTTACTTTGTCTGGAGCTGACGATCGTGCACGAAGCGTTGGTATTAATTCCTAAACATACTGGGGACGTTACCGATTTTTTCCGGGATATTTCCTTCGAAAATGAAATTTAACCACAGTGTCCTCGGCTCAGATGAGGGGAGATTATGGCGACTCCTATGTTCATTAGTGCATCCTAAAACACAACACTTGTAAAGCCTCTTTGGCGCTGATATTGTATATATCTCCAGTAATGGCGGACCGCAGCTTCTCACTCAGGGCTGTGTTTATGCTAATAGGGCAGAGAGCGTCACAAATGGGCGGGACTTTTTCCCCTCAGTGACGCGCAGAGAGGGAGAATCTGAAACAGCTCGTTTGGAGAGACTGTTCATGACTTATTGGTTTTATAAAAAAATGAGTTGGTGGATTTTTAACATTATAGGCTGGTTATTTTCACACACTGCGGCCACACAACTGTGTTCAAACAGCTTATAAAAGTGATTTTTGCATAATAGGTCCCCTTTAATATTGTTCATAACTTTGTTATGAATTAATGTATGTTTAATTTATATGGTGAAGTCTATGCAGTGACTTATGTGTACATTTGATTTCTTTAATCAATTTTTGTATAGTAAGCCATTAAAAGCTAACTTGTTTATTTTATTTGTATTTTTTTTTTCTTTTTCTGTTGTATAGTTTTTGCTGTATTGTTTGTAATTTTCTTCCTTTTTTGTATTACTGACTTTGTATTACTGACTCTTTTTACTTACTTTTGTTTTGACAGTGAAACTGCTCTAAAAAATAAGTTAAGGAGTTAGGGAGCATTTTGGGGCCCCAACAAAGTTTTTCTTAGGGCCCCCAGAAGTCTAGGATCAGCACTGCAAGCGCAGCACTGAGATTGAGCAGTAAAAGCACTGATATTTTGCAAGAATCAGTATTTAATTTAATATTATTGATTATCTACATGATTATCTTTTGTGTTGATGTTAAATGAAGGAGAATCTCCACCATCGCTTCTCATGGATGAGCATCAAAACACAGAAAAACACTTTCAGTTGAAGCTCTAGACATGTTTCAGTGATCTGCATTGTACTGAATAAATGTTTCATATCTGTGTTTCTTCTGGTTTTAGTGCTGATGTTCTTCATCCACGCTGGACTCACTGAAGGTACTGTGCTGTACTGCAGTATTTGATTTATTAAACAGATGTGAATTGTGTTGCAGTAGTTTATTTGTGTACATGGATTCCACATTTGTCTCTTTGCTGATGATTTATGTCTATATTTTGCTGTCATTCACCTTCGTCATTTGCCTGTTTAGTTCCTCATGCTGGTAAAACAAAGAATCAGTTTTCTTTTGATTACTACAGTAAAAACATTAAAACAGAAAGGAAGAAAAAATAATAATAATCTAGAAAAAATAAACGGAAGTTCCAACATCTAAGAGTATTAAGCATATACTTAAACACTGCTATAAATATGGAGGAGTCTTTGGAAAATATTCTCACATGTAAGGGGTCTTTGGCCCCAAACAAACATAAGGGTTAGGATCTTTTACACCAACCTGTTATTCATTCCACTAGAAGTTTTCCAGTAATACTCTGAAAAATTATTGCCTCGTGAGCTCTTAAAAAAAAAACAAAAAAAAAACAACACTAGAGTTGTCATAAAATGTATTTTTAATCATAATTACATCATCAACTACATTAAGTCAGATATTAAGTTCAGAGTCTGTTTTCTTCTGTTCACAGATTTACCCAGATCTACACTGACTGTGACACCAGACAGTCCTGTATTCACTGGAGAGACAGTCAATCTGACCTGTGTGATTGAGTCTGATCACAGTGACTGGAGATATGAGTGGTATAAAGGTGGAAACAACAGTGTAATGTTACAGAGGTCTGATCATTACACTGTAAACAGAGACACTCTCACTATCAGAGGAGCTACTGAGTCTGATCAGGATCAGTACTGGTGTAGAGGACAGAGAGATGAAAGACCAGAATCATCACAATCAAGTTCTGCTGTTTCTCTCTCTGTGAAGGGTGAGTTGAGTATCTTTGACCTCCTAAAATCCCTCTGGGTAACACTTTACAATAAAGTTACATGACTAATAATGTACTAACACTTGAATTAATACTTACTTCAACATGAACTCATGATTAGTGAAGACATGAGCAAATTATTAATCACGAGCTTCTTAACTATGGCTGAAATCATGAAATACACAGCCTTAACTACATGTTAGTACATGTTTGATAGTTAATGCATTAATCAACATTTAGGGGTTAACTAAATTAAATAACTAAACTAAACTGACTAAATAAATGTAAACAATTTAATATTGTCATAATATAAATGATTGACATCTGCAGCTTCATCATAAACATTACTGGATGACACAGGATTAGTTTGTCATTATTTTCACTGATCCTCCGTATCAAATGTAGAAAACACTAAATACACTAATAATAACTGATCTTAAACGATCATAATCTGTTTTGTGTTATTCTCTTTCCCTGTTGGACTTTAAATGTGTATTTGAGAGTAAGTTTATAATAAATCATGAGCTGGATTTAGTAAGTAGTTAAGAGTGAATTAATGATAATGTGCCTCAAGTAAAGTCATGACAAAATAATGCATTAACAAGGCATGATCTGCTATTAGTGTTTGAGTAGTTAATAAGTGCCTTAAAGACATGATACAGTAATGCACTTACAAACCATGAACTAAAATATCAATCAGCACAATAAAGATGCATGTAAGGTCTGTTTTGGGTTTTGTTTCATGTTCTTGTTTTCATGTCTCTTATTTTGAAGTTTAGTTATGGTTCCTGTTTGTGTCATGCTTCCCTTGCCCTCATGTCTTCATGCTATTGGTTCCCTTGTTCAATGTGTCATGTTCTGATTGGTTGTATTAGTCACGTGTCTTGTTTCCCATTGGTTTGTTCATGTCATGTGACCCTCTCTGTTTGCTATAAGTAGCCATGTGCTTGCCTTTGTTTCGTTGTCGTGTACTGATGTTGCAACCTGCTGTTGGTGAGTCTAGTTTGTTCCATGCCAAGTCTGTTCCACACCAAGCCTGTTTCATATCAAGTCTGTTCAAGTCAAGTCTTCGTTTGGATTATGTTTGTATTTTGGAAATCACCATTGTAAATAAACTGCACTTGGGTTCATCACTACGCTCGCCTTCAGTGGACCCGTTACAGAGCATTATAAATGTACCATTAATGTAACATGTTTCCCTCACTCTATTACATGAATCTACAAGCTGCTGCAATTCTCAGCATAACATAGAAAACATAAAATAACACTTGTTTACTGTAAGTCTGATGATAGTTTCAGATGATCTGATCTGCAGTGAATCAGACGGAGAAACCATCACTCTCTTTAACATCAGTGTTACACAAAGAGCGTAAGAGTGTAATAATGCAGAAACTGACTCAGAGATCCTCGAGGATCATCACAGATCAGTGTGGATTGTAACGGTTGTTGATTTCATGACAGAAGAAATCAATGAGAGCAAAGTCAGGCAGGTCAGTTAGATGAGAAACGTCTTCGATGCTCCTCGAGTGAGTTTCTTGGTGAAGCTGAATTAATGTGACGGCAGGATCTCTGAGTGTTTGGTGTTCAATAAAACACTGCTGAATCCAAGTGCAGTTTAAAGCTTATTTAAACAAGACAACAAAAGTAAATCCAGCAATAAACAAGATAAACAAATACAGGAACTGAAACAAATGCTCACGATACATCCATATAAGACCAGATAATAAAGAAGAGAAACACTGGATATCATGCAGACAATGTAGAAGAGTTTTATTAATGAAAATATGAATTAATCAAGTATAATCAATGTGAATATAGCCATTTATGTATCAAATTAGTCTACTATTATAATCATGTATCTGCATGTGGGTGTAGAGGCCTGCATAAGAATGGAATGTGCAGACATTGCAGTGGTACAGTATATGATGGAGCTGTACATTCTATTTGGACATTAAACAATATACAGTATCTCACAAAAGTGAGTACACCCCTCACAGTTCAGCAAACATTTTAGTATATCTCCTCAAGGGACAATACTATAGAAATGAAACTTGGATATATTTTAGAGTAGTCAATGTGCAACTTGTATAGCAGTAAAGATTTGCTGTCCTCTGAAAATAACTCAACATACAGCCATGATTGTCAAAATAGCTGCCAAAAGTGAGTACACCCTAAGTGATAACAGCTATACTTCGTTTAACCATGCAAAGCCACATGTCCTATTCATCATGTTCATGTTTTTTTTTTTTTTCTGCTTGACAGGACCATACAAATTTGTGTATCTTGTATTAGAGCAGTTACAATTTGGTGCTTTGAGTACAATTCTCTCATACTGATCACTGGATGTTCAACATGGCACCTCATGGCAAAGAACTCTCTGAGGATTTGAGAATTAGTACTGTTGCTCTCCACAAAGATGGCCGAGGCTATAAGAAGTTCAGTAACACCCTGAAACTGAGTTACAGTACAGTGGCCAGGGTCATACAGAGGCTTTCCAAGACTGGTTCCACTCAGAACAGGCCTCGCAAGCATCGATCAAAGAAATTAGGTCCTCGTGCTGTGCGTCAGGTGCAGAAGATGACTTCAAACAACAGACGCATGAGTGCAGCCAGCATTGCTTTAGAGGTTGCAGAAGTGGAAGGTCAGCTTCTCAGACCATACGCCGCATACTGCAACAAGTCGTCTTGCATTGCCGTCATCCCAGAAGGAAGCCTCTTTTGAAGCTGGCTCACAAGAAAAGCCTGAAACAGTTTGCTGAAGACAGCCTGTCCAAGAGCATGAATTACTGGAACCATGTCCTGTGGTCTGATGAGACTCAGATAAACTTGTTTGGCTCAGATGGTGTCCAGCATATGTGGTGATGTCCTGGTGAGGAGTACCAAGAAAACTGTGTCTTGCCTACAGCCAAGCATGGTGGTGGTATCATCATGGTCTAGGGCTGCATGAGTGCTGCTGGTACTGGGGAGCTGCAGTTCATTGAGGGAAACATGGATTCCAGCATGTACTGTGACATTCTGAAGCAGAACATGATGCCCTCCCTTCAGAAACTGTGCCAAACAGCAGGTTTCCATAATAACGACCCCAAACACACCGCCAAGATGACAAATGCCTTGCTGAGGAAGCTGAAGGTGAAGGTGATGGAGTGGCCAAGTCTGTCTCCAGACCTGAACCCTATTGAGCACATGTGGGACATCCTCAAGCGGAAGGTGGAGAAGCACCATGTGTCTAACATCCAGAGTGGAAGAGGATGCCAGCAACAACCTGTGCAGCTCTGGTGAACTCCATGCCCTGGAGGATTAAGGCAGTGCAAAATATCAGTGGTGCCTCTACAAAATATTGACATTTTAGACCCAGTTTTGACATGTTCACTTAGGGTGTACTCATTTTTGTTGCCAGTTATTTGGATAATAATGGCTATATATTGAGTTATTTTTAGAGGACAGTAAATTTGCACTTCTATACAAGCTGCACATTGACTACTAAAATATATCCAAGTTTCATTTGTGAAGTATTGTCTCTTGAGAAGATATACTAAAATTGTTGCTGAAATGTGAGGGGTGTACTCACTTTTGTGAGATGCTGTATATGATTAGGCCTCCTCGGTGCAGTCATTACAAAAATACAGTATATGGTGAAGGTACATTTGACATTAGACAAAATATATTAAAGGACTCTTTGTTTCACTTAACATAAATTGAGGACCCCTGTCTGCTTCACAGATTTACCCAGATCTACACTGACTGTGACACCAGACAGTCCTGTATTCACTGGAGAGACAGTCAATCTGAAGTGTGTGATTGAGTCTAATCACAGTGACTGGAGATATGAGTGGTTTAATGGCACAGACAGTATAATGTTACAGAGGTCTGATCATTACACTGTAAACAGAGACACTCTCACTATCGGAGGAGCTACTGAGTCTGATCAGGATCAGTACTGGTGTAGAGGACAGAGAGATAAAAGACCAAAATCATCACAATCAAGCTCTGCTTTTCTCTCTGTGAAGAGTGAGTTGAACATCATTTTCCTCATAAACTCACTCTACTATCACACATCTAGTTGTCTGAACTGGTTTTGTTGAGAATGGAAAACTCTCTTACTGCTTACCAAATTCAGCTCAGATTATACTCTATTTTGCTTATTCCTTAATACAATAAGAACAGATCAATTCACGCAACAAAAATGATTTCAATTATCACATGACATCAATTAATACAAACTATGCAATTTGATGCAATTAATACAAACTAAAAGCAAACTAGACCTTTAATTTAATGTAGTGTTTTCATCATAAGTAGTAGGAGGATTTACATTGACATTTGTTCATTTAGCAGACGCTTTTATTCAAAGTGATTTACAGTTGAGGAACACAAGCGATTCATCATAAAGAGGCAAATAAACACAGAAGTGCTCATAAAACAACATTTCAGACATTGTTCAGATTAGTACAACTACACAGGGAGAGGTTAAGTAAAGAGAAAGAAAAAGTTTTTTTTTTTTTTTTTTTTTTTTTTACCTAGGATGCAGTGAAATGTTGATGAAAGAAAGGAGTTTTGAGCTGTCGCATGAAAATTGTCAGAGAATCAGCATTCTGGATAGGAGTGGGAAGATCATTCCACCAGCCAAGAACAGTGAATGAAAATGTTCTGGAAAGTGATTTTGTGCCTCTTTGTGACGGTACCACAAGGCATTGCTCACTAGTAGATCTCAGTCTTCTGGATGGTGAAATCATGCTGTAGAGTTGGAGTGACAGGGAAGACGAGAAGTTCAGTCTTAGCCAGGTTGAGCTGCAGGTGATGTTCTTTCATCCATGCTGAGATGTCCGCCAGGCAGCCTGAGATCCGTGCAGCTACAGTTGGATCATCTGCTTGAAATGAAAGATAGAGCTGTGTTTCATCAGCGTAGCAATGGTAGCCTGTACCATGTGCCTGTATGTTGAGTCCCAGTGATCATGCTACTGTGATGCTGTTTTAATCAATATTTACTCATATGTGTATTCATACAGCGAGACCAAAACCTGTAGTGAAGGTGAGTCCAGATCAGCATGTGTTCAGAGGAGAGACAGTCACTCTCACATGTGACATACAGAGAGCAGAAAACATTCAGTGGAGATACAGCTGGATTAAAAATGGAAACACTTTCTATCCATATCCAACAGCAGCAGAGTTCAGTTTCAGAGCTGATCGTATGTCTAACAGTGGTAAATACAGCTGTAGAGGAGAGAGATCAGACTCACAGAGATCACACACCAGTGCTGCTGTTACACTGACTGTATCAGGTGAGTGTTTATATTCACATGTGTTTAATGCTCATTTAACATCAATATTTCTGGCTCAATGCTTTTCTTATACTGTTCTGTATCAGCCACATCTGTAGAGGACTGAATTCACTTTTTAAGACCTGTTCACACCAAGAAAATAACAATAAGAAAAATATCCGTATTAGTATCCGTATTAGAGTGTGTGCTAGTTTGATCGTCTGCCACTTTTATTTTTTATTTTTCTCTTTAAAGCGGGATGGATTCTGGTCTGTTGTCAATATTTTTATTTTTCATCAGCTGTTCATTATTATTTTTATTTTAAAAATATTTATTTTCATTTCATATATTTAATTATTAGCTTTTAATCAGCTCACAAACCTGCAAGTTGCCCTATGAACCCCGGTTTAGAAACCTCTGCTTTATGGGACAGATACTGTGTGGTTTTTGTTGTGCAGCAACTTGTCTCTTTCTTTGAAGAATCAGTCAAAACACAGCTCCAGATGCCAAAATCAGACTTTATTGGTGGAGACAACAAAGTCAATATGCCTGCAGGACATCTGACTTTTTAAAAGTTTACACTTTTATATAACTGATCTCAAAGTGATTATTGTTACCAGTTATCTAATTTGCAGGTGTTCTTTTGTTTTCACCATGGTCACTCTTTCTTTTATTGGTGTCTTGTTCTCTTTGAAAGGGTGGCAGACGCCTAGTCTATGTCAAAACATTTCACTAAGTAATTATTCAGTGTGTTTGCCTCATCATTTTGATCTAAAGACCATGTTTGAAGGCCATGTGGCATAAAAAAGCCCTTGGTATCAGGGTGGATGCAAGCTCAGCGGAAATGAGACATGCAGTGTTAAATCACAGACGCCTAAAATCACGGCTTCATTCAGGCTATTCTACAAATTCATCTTAAATGTTTGATAAACATGTATCATATTATCAGTAATGTTGATGTTTGTTTTAGTAAGCTGAATACAGTTACTTTCACACATAGAGTTCAGTTATTAATGAGACTCCATTTTATGAAATGACTTAAAACTCTCAGGACTCAAATCCACTTTTTCAGTAAACTTGTGCAGAGTGAACAGAAACACACTGGAAAAAAGGTCCGTCTCTATTTTAGATATTTATTTAGTCACTGTCACATGATTACAGCTGATATTCATGACTAAAAGCACTCAAGTGAGAGAGTTTAATATTTACATTTACATTTATGCATTTAGCAGACGCTTTTATCCAAAGCGACTTACATTGCATTCAAGTTACAGTTTTACATTTTATCAGCTCTAATACAGATGAGTTTTGTACTGCAGTCAGAGAGAATGAGGTGACTTACAGATAATGATGTTAAATGAGTTGATGAAGTCTTCAGATAGTCTGCTGAAGTTGATTGAGATTCAGTTGCTCCTCATATGAGGTTGTAGTTGGAGGTCTTCAGCTCTTCTTCAGCAGGAGCTTCATTCTGCTTTCTATGGCGATTCAGAGGCGTTTGTCTGAGGACGAGATGGAGCCAGAGCCTCCAATAAACACAGATCAGAAAAATAATCACAGGATAAAACAAAACAGAACAAATGCTATGAAAAATTAGATAAAATAATGAATAATGTAATTATTTTTATTTTTTAAAAAAATTAAATCAATAATCATTAAAAACATTTAAAAAGTTGTTTGACAATATTTTTGTCTTTCTTCACAGATTTACCCAGACCTACACTGACTGTGACACCAGACAGTCCTGTATTCACTGGAGAGACAGTCAGTCTGAAGTGTGAGATTGAGTCTGATCTCAGTGACTGGAGATATGAGTGGTATAGAGACAGAGTAATGTTACAGAGGTCTGATCGTTACACTGTAAACAGAGACACTCTCACTATCAGAGGAGCTACTGAGTCTGATCAGGATTGGTACTGGTGTAGAGGACAGATAAGATCAGTCTCATCACAATCAAGCTCTGTTTATCTCTCTGTGAAGGGTGAGTTGAATTTCATTGTCCTCATAAACTCTCTGTGCTACATATTTGATCATTTACTCAGACGAGACATTTCTGCTAAATCTACAAACTCCTGAAGTTCTCAGTGTAACATATAAAACATCAAGTTAAAGAGATGCAAAATAACATGTTGACTAAGTCATGGTTGTTTCAGATGATCTGATGTTGAATCACATTAAACCTGCAGTGATTGTTCAGACGGAGGAGAGACCCTCACTCTCCTCTCCACATCTCTCCTCTTTAACATCAGTGTTACACAAATACAGGAACTCAGATGATCAGATCATGTTTCTGACTAGATCACTGAAAGAGCTCTGTCTACTTTCTTTACAGATTCACCCAGATCTACACTGACTGTGACACCAGACAGTCCTGTATTCACTGGAGAGACAGTCAATCTGAAGTGTGTGATTGAGTCTCACAGTGACTGGAGATGGAGAAATGGCCTGACATATGACTCGAGATCTGACTGGACACCTGAGTGGAGATATGAGTGGTATAAAGGCAGAGACAGTGTAATGTTACAGACGTCTGATCGTTACACTGTAAACAGAGACACTCTCACTATCAGAGGAGCTACTGAGTCTGATCAGGATCAGTACTGGTGTAGAGGACAGAGAGATA
>JAFVLL020031367.1:0-5000 GCA_021397915.2 Tor tambroides
AAGGAATCCTGTTTTTGTTGTTGTTTTGGTGAATATCAATGTGCGCTCCTGCTGATATCATGCTGTTGAGCTCAAATGAATTCATTAATCAGAAATGATACACGGCGCTTTTGCCGCGCCGCTGTGTTTCTGCGTTTGCAGAGAATTTACTCGATGCTTTGTAAGTCGGAATATTGGAAAGCGTCTTCAATAGGGATGAAATCGGAGAAATTTGGCGATTCTGGACGCGATACAGATTCCTCTTAGCCGTCCCTTATTCCAAGTTTTGAGAAAATACATACCGAGAAATGCATCTTGACTGCATTATATCTAATGATATATGATATCAACATATTTTAATCTCTACCGATTCAAGTGGAGATTAATGCTGATTTAAGTCTCACAAATCCTAACGCGGTAACAGTAAAAAAGTGCAATTAAAAAAACAGTAAAAAAGTGATTTCATACCAATGAGTTTCTTTTCAAAGTTTCCTCACAATTATGGTCATTTTGACCAGTTTTATTGTAAAGAACTGACTCATAGGTCATTTGAAGCACATGAAATTTCAGTGTTTCATCTGCATTGAAAGCAGAGCCTCTTGACCATTCACTTCCAGTATCTTCAGCAAATTCATGTAGCCAGTGTACGTAAAAATAATATTCCCTCATTTGCATACAGATCTCATCAGAGGAGGTCCAGGGCATGTTCAGAGCGAAGGGCTTTTGCATGCAGGACACTCTTTCTACTGTAGTCTGGAGGTCAGTCGGAGAGAAATACACGTCATCTAACTGCGATGACCAATAGGAGAGCGACTACTGTTTTAGCAGTTTTCAAAACGAGCTTGAACTTTCACAGAAACGTACCATTTTTATTCCATCAAGCTGTGGTGTAGCATGACAAAACACCACTATGCTGCTTTTAAATGTTTTTAAAGCTTCCCAACTCTGGTGATGACACTCCATTAGACACACCATTAAGACCGCAAAGTTTTAGGAAGTTTCAAAATCATTTCACTTTTTCATCTAAGCCGAAAATATCTGAGTGGTCACGTGTGCGGCTACGCTGAAGGAAAGTGCTCTCATCGGACAAATGAGATGGAAAATACACTTCTTTTGGTAAATGTTGTTTGATATCATGCAAGTCTTCCTCGTCTTGTTCTCCTCTTGTCTGTGTATTTGTCAGGAGATGCATTGCAGTTCAGTATTTTTGTCTTGTTTTTTCAGTTAAATTGGCTAATATAGTTAACTAAAACTAAAATTAAAACTATTAAAACATTTGGTCACACTTTATTTTAAGGTGTCCGTGTTACAGTGTAATTATACTTTTAAGTACTGAGTATTATTAATTAACTACATGTAGTTACTATATGGTTAGGTTTAGGATTAGGGTTTGGTTTAGGGTTACTTGCAAGTAATTATGCATAATTAATTGTTATTATAATAGTAAGTACATGTAACGTGTAACAAGGACACCTTAAAATAAAGTGTTACCAAATATTTCCATTACTTAAACATTAACTGAAATAACATATAAAAAACTTTTTGGTAACACTTTATTTTAATCCTAACCCTAACCATATAGTGAGTACATGTAGTTAATTAATATTACTCAGTACTTAAATGTATAATTACAATGTAACAAGGACACCTTAAAATAAAATGTAACCAACTTTTATTATTATTATTATTATTATTTCAGCTAGATGCCAAAGCAACGTTGCTCATTTTAATTTAGTTTAACTTGATGTACTAAAATAATAATATAAATAAATGTAAATAAATATAAATAATTAGTAATATAAAATAATATATTATATAAAAAACTGCTAAGATGGCAAAAACACTCAACAAAATTGCTAAAACTTTAACTAAAATAAAGAAAAATAAAAACAGATTAAAACTGTAATAGATAAATCAGTCATACTAAAATAACTATGATTTCTGGGATTATATTGAATTAAGTTTATGTTTTACCTCAAAACCTTGTTTGAAGCAGTAATGAGGTCTATATTCACCTGGAGTAAGAAAAATAAAGTAAATTCAATACATATTCTCTAAAGTCCTGATGCAATTTTGCTTCTTAAATGCATCCAGTTTTAAAGATGTTTACATCATTTCACAGGAAAACAAGATATAAATATTAATGAAGTATCTTGAATGTGTCTGTATCCTCCAGATCTCTTCAGTCAAACTTTCATCGTGGTAAGGTAACACTAACAGTCATGCAGTAATAATAGTCTAAGCATAGCACGTGCAAACGCCACAAAGAGCAAAAGGGAAAATGGCGAACGTTGGAAACATTTAAACAATTTGCCAGGGGCCTTAATTGTTTTCCGTTTCCCTGACGATCGCTAGCTGAAAAGATGGAGAGTTTCAGTGAATAGATTAGCGCACGCTCGAGCAGTCATGACAAAATCCCTCTTAACCCGGCGCGGCCCGCCATCAGAGCACCCCGCCGCAGATATCACTCGCTCCTCAGTGTTATTAAACACAACTTTGCAGATTCAGTCCGCCGCGAGTGCCATTTAGCCGCGCGGAGCAGGAAGGAAGCGTGTGGGGAATTACAGGTTGCCAGCGAGTCTGACAGGGGTTGATTTGGGTGTGCGGTGTGTGCAGGCCTCCCTCAGAGTGTTGTGACAGGCGGTCATTACAGCGCCACGTCTCCACACTCAGCTGCACCAGACGCCGCATGCAAATGGACACAAATGGGCTCCACTGTACGCCGGAGCTAATGACACTTTCTGCTGCTTTTCTCTCACTGCTCTTCTTTAAGGTGGAAGCTGAACGCTTGCGGCTACACACTTCATAAATCAGGTCGGACTCTGTCAAACAGATCAAAGAAACAGCGCAAATAGATAACTCAAACATTTTGACAATATTACTGTTTTATATAGGTGAAGAGTTTGTTGTGTTTCATATGTAAGAATAGACATAAGACTGATATCAAGACAGATAGATATAGATATAGATATATAGATATTTCAGTCTTTCTGCTCCAAAATTTCACGCTTAACTCAATGCTGCTTGCCATTTCTTTGTAATGACTTTAAAGAGAAAACTGTTAGTTGTTTTTAAAACATTTATGTAGGTTGCTTTATATTTTGTAAAAGGTCAGATATTTTTCTCAAAGGTCAAAATAACTATTATAATGTTGTATACATTTGTTTTATTTTTACATTTTATTATATTACATATTGATATATATTATTTTATAAATTATATATATATATATATATATATATAACCTCTTAATACACTCTATAAATGTTCTATTTTTTATTTTTTTATTTTTTTGGTAACATTTGGTAACATTGCAAATTGATTGATTAACAGTTCACTTAATTTAAAGTATTTGAGAATGCATTTAAAATTAGCTTACAGAAATGTATTACAATTTATTAACTTTATTAATAACAATGCAATTACAGTTATTACACCAAAGCAATTGCTTATGTTGTAGTACAGCATTATTTTTTTTAAAAGGTCATATTGATAATATATCATGGACTAATAATATAATTTATATTCATTATTGTGGAGTTAAAATAGTGAGTTGAAAGAATTGTGTGGATTTTAAAACAGGATTAAAATTAAAGTTGCTGTAAAATCAAAGCATGCTGCTTGCATTAATATTCAGAAGTTGTTTGTTTTTAGAAGTTTTTGAGTGTTTGACCTTGAAGAGATGAAGACGTGTCGCTGTAAGCTGCTAAAGTGGATTTGAAATGGTCAGTTCGCATTTAGAAACATCATTCAGAGCAACAGCAAACAGTTTTATTCCAAATATTGGGCTTGACAAAAATAAAACGCAAAAAAGCAAAGCTGAAAGCCAAGCCTAATCTAATAAACAGATTTAGAGTTTCGCCGTAGTGTGACGTGATGAATGTGGCTTGCGTGTTTGTGATTAGTACAGTGAGGCCCATTAGAGGACGGGCCCTCGGCAGATCTTTTGGTCGAGAGCCGCAGGAAGTCATGGAGGTTTGGCCCGGGACGCCTCCGGATTACGAGCGCTTCTGTAAGCCTCCGATTCTTCCGGCTCTGTTCTTTCCCCGGACTCGCCTGAGACCGCGCTCAAACGGCCAGCCAATGTAAAAAAGATTACGCCCGGATACCAAGTGTCTCCCATCGGCCCCTCGGGCCCCTGCTGGACGAGGAACAATGTGCAGCGGCGTTCCAGGCGTTTGGGCACTCGGGGCAGTGCGAGCGTTCGGCGGGCTCAGCTGCGGAGGCAGATTGTGGAAGCGGAGTGGAAGACTTGACAAAGCTGCGGTTTAAAGCATCAGAGAGCCACACAGAGAGCAGAACGACCTCGAGTCCCGCAGAGAGACGGACCGCACAGGGACTGAGATTACCACACAAACATCACAGAGACGGGCTCGATACTGGTGCCTCGCAACACAAAAATCAAGGACTGTAAGTTTAGAAAAGGTGAAGAGTTGGTCTCATAAAACAGGATCATAGCTTCAGAAGTGTAATAGATACACTTGCTCTAAAGCCATTAGAGCCTCCTACTCAGGAAACATTTTCCCAACTCTCCCTAAAACTAATAAAACAGTAGGCCTACATGTTTTACATGGCAGAAGACAGCAAGAAAAAAATGCTAAATGCAAAAAAATAAAATGCATTTTATAATCATGCATACAGTAGTTAGGATAGCAAAAAGATCTCATCATCATAAATCTGCTTATCAACTTATTAACACTTCTCATTTATGTACAATGTGTCCGTTCAAGCTATGTGGTGTTTAATCACACTTCTACTATTGTTTTTGCATTTACTAAATTGTTGCATTTCATATTAATTATTTTGTATATTGTTTAAGAAATGCAATTCATGTTAATACAAACATCTAGTGTAACCATGATTTGGATTGGCCATTGACCAATAATATATTGCAGATCATATCAATGTATGGTAATATTTATACATATTACCATATTTTGTGTGTGTGTGTGTGTGTGTGTGTGTGTAATGCTTTGTTGTAAAACATACACATATTGAAAAATATTACACACACACAATTT
>JAFVLL020031367.1:7500-12804 GCA_021397915.2 Tor tambroides
CAGTTATATTCAATCTTCTTCATGACTGTGTAGTGCCACTTAAACCAGAAAACTTTTGCATGATACATGCAAAGATCCTAGAAAGGGACTTTAACACTCTTAAATAATTAATAAATGAGGCTTTTTACTCATTAATTCATGTGAAGTGCATTTTAACCTCACAGAACACATACAGGCCCATTGACTTACGCTCTGTTATTGTAACTGTGATCATTACTGGAAAAAAATGCAGGGGATTTATATTGCAAATAAATGCTGTTCTTCTAAACTTTCGATTTATCAAAGAATCCTAGAAAATAAAATGTAAAAAAAATATTAAGCAACAAACATTGGTTTCTACATTGATGATAATAAGAACTGTTATTAATCCAATAATAATTGACCATCAATAAAAAGCAGCATATTAGCATGATTTCTGAAGGATCATGTGACACTGAAGATTGGAGTAATGATGCTGAAATAAAATTCATTTTACAATTTATTTAAATAGGAAACTTATTTTAAATGATAATAATATTTTACAATATTGCTGTGTTTTTGATCAAATAAATGCAGCCTGGACCGTGATGTTAAACACTCAGTGGTTCAGTCGTGGACGGTTGCGAACACTGCAGGTTAAATGGCGTTTACACTCTGAACGTCTCAGGGAGTTTGAAGAGGTCTGGAGACAATCAAGATTTGAGCAGAACAAAAGACTCGGCTCAATTAGGATTCTCTTTGATGACATTTTCTTCACATCGGCCCTCAAACTGAACCGCGCGCATTACAGAGAGAAAAACAGTGAGGAATATCAAAATTTATTGAAAGCATGAAGAAAACAGGAGATTGTTGAGTGCAAGAATGTGCCCGCCGCCCCAGGAGACCAAACACAACAAGAAATCACAGCG
This sequence comes from Tor tambroides, assembly GCA_021397915.2. Lineage (NCBI taxonomy): Eukaryota > Metazoa > Chordata > Actinopteri > Cypriniformes > Cyprinidae > Tor > Tor tambroides. The sequence continues at coordinate 8,388 of JAFVLL020031367.1, forward strand.
GCCGTAAATATTAATGTATGCTCTTTGATGCCTGTGCCGCCCATTAACATGCACACCGAAACATCACATTTGTCACAAGTGAGAGAGACACTCTGTGTGTGTGTGTGTGTGTGTGTGTGTGTGTGTGTCCGTCCGGCAGAGAGCAGGCTGCAAAAGAGCAAAAAAGCCCAATTAAGATTGTTTTAAAAAAGCCAGAAGAGTAGCAAGAGATGGAGAGATGCAGACAGAAAGAGTGCTGATGAACTAAAACAAAGGCAGATGGCCAATGAAAGACTGACCTCTAGTGGAGATCACGAGAGAAAGAAAAATCAAGCCTCTTTCTTAATTCAGATCAGTGGATGTCACAAACCTCAATATTTATTCCTCCACAGCTTTACTAAAGCAGTCAAATCAGATTTCTTATTTAATTATTAAATTGTGTTTTTAAAAAATGAGCTTATTTTACAATGCAAAGTATGTGTTCTGTAGAAAAACTGATCACTGCAGCAGCACTGCAACAAAAACATTTTAGCAATAAATCATGCTTTAAATAATGAGATACAAAGATGATTCATGCAATCTTGGGTTTTTGCCTTTCCATATAAAAATGTGATTTAAAATACATTAAAAACAAAATTAAAAATAAATCAATTTTGGGGCATAATCTTAGTTTGTAAGATCTGAGAATGTATAAAGAGTGTCATACTTATACATTCCCTCATATACTGATGTTCTGTACGAGGTTTTGTATGTGTTTGTACATCACTTATGCATGTGTGTGTGTGTGTGTGTGTGTGTGTGTGTGTATGAGACACATTCAGCCAAGGCCATTTTAAGTGCACACACACACACACACACACACACACACACAGACACACTTGTTCTGCTATCCTTGTGGGGACTCTCATAGGCATAATGTTGTTCTGCTGTACAGACCGTATTTTCTATCGTCCTACACCAACCCTACACCTAAACCTACCCCTTACAGGAAAATTTTCAGCATTTTTACATTTTCAAAAAACTTCATTCTGTGTGATTTATAAGCTTGTTTACCCGTGGGGACCTCAATTTAGGTCCCCACCGTGACACAAGTCCCCATGAGTCTGTGTGTATTCAGGTCTAAGTCCCCACCAGGATAGAAAAAACAAGTACACACACACACACACACACACACACACACACACGTCATAAACATGGTTCTGCACATCTGATCTCTGAGTTTCGTGTTTTAAGAATCACAGTGCAGGATAACTATTAGGATTAGCATTGGATGTATATTTTGTGTAATGTTGTGTCTTTTGCTTGGTCCCATAGGAAAGTAAAATCACAAATGGTCTCTCCCGCAAATATGTCGGCTGTTTCTCATAGCAATATCAATAAAAGGAAAAGAAGAAAATAGAAAGTTTTTCTTAATCCTCATGCAAAGCTGGAAACACCTAATTTGGTTGGTCCAAAAAATGGTTTGTGAATCTCTCATTATGCTATACTATCATGACACTGGATTCAGCTTGTTTTGTTTCAGTTAGCACAGGTTTTGTATTTATTTTTGAAACTGATTGATCTTAGGCCTCATGAACCTGAGCTTATGCACCTCAATTTTTAAGTGAACATTTTTTGGATAATCTTGGCAGTATTCACTGAAAAACTGAGGCCTACAATTAATCAGTTCCAAAAAGAAATACAAAACCTGTGCTTACTGGAAAATAAAGGGGGAAAAAAATGTTGCTGAAAAGCAACCCAAAAAACAAACAAAAACTGAGCAAAGTCAGTCAATTTTAGTCCAATGTGATAAGATTTACTAGTATTTTCGGGGAAAAGAATATCCTGTCCAGGTCAAATGACTGAAGCACAACGTAGGGTTTAAGTCTCTTTTTCTCTCTCTCCTAATGTCCTGAAATCAGAGATCTCAATATGAACTCTGTCATTTCTCATCAAACGAACTGAGCTGACAATGGACTCATTTGGGTTGGATTTTATTTCTCCTCAGGAGTTTTAGGAGAAAAATCAAAGAGAAAGCTGATATTTAAATGAAATATAATTTAAAAACAGTATTGAGCTCTGAAAGAGCAACCTCTGAGCAATAACATTTTAACATTCAGTATAATCAGAAGCAGCAAAAAATGTGGTCGCCTGCAAAAACACACACACACACGCACACACACACACACATTGTGCGACATTAGCGCTCACCTCTGAACGCTCTCACTTACAAAGGAACTAATTCAATTGTATCATCTCTCAACAAACACACTTCCCATCAGCACCTCCTAAAAATGCACACACACACACACACACACACACACACGCAAAGAAAGAAAAGTGCAAACGGTGTAATTTTCTCCACAATTACATGTAATGATGTTGTAATGAGACAGCCACCAATGGACTTGAGTTGGAAAATATAATCACATGCATTAGTTTGTCTAAGCATTTCTCTGATCTGAAATCCATCAGATTTTCAGAGCTGATCTCCGGAGCCATTCATCAGCGTCAGGGCGACTTTACGGAGGAGAACGTGTTCATTTGTTTCAGGCTGGAAGAGAGAGACAGTCTCACGTTCGCTCTGCGTCTCCCTCTGCTGAGTGAATCTGACAGCTGCGTTAGAAACAGCCAAAGACATTCAGAGCAGTTACACTCTCACCGTACACTCCCTCATATCATCGTCTGCAGCGTCCTGATTCAATTACACATTTCAAATATTACTTTAATGACATTTGGAAAAAAGAAAAAAAAATGCTTTCAAATCAATTAAATAATAATCGGGTTTTTCTGTATGGCTGCGTTTAGAATGCAATACTACTTAGTGAATACTGTGTAATATATATATATATATATATATATATATATATATATTAATGAGTGAAATTTTGTTGGTTTAATTTATTAAGTGGCATCGACAGAAATAAATATGGATTTTTTTTTTTTAAATATATTTTATTTAAGAATGTCAGCAATTCAATTTGGAGAAATGTAGCATGTAGCATTCTTACAAACATGCAGCTTTTGTCTTAAGGTGTTAACTGATGGACTGAAGTGCTGTGGATTATTTGTGGATTATTGTGACGTTTTTATCAGCTGTTTGGATTCTGACGGCACCCATTCACTGCAGAGCATCCATTGCTAAGACAGTGATGCAATGCTGTGTAATGCTTATTTATCAGCCTATTTCGATCTGATCTGAATCTGTGTTTACTTATAAGGGCAAAAAGCATCTTTCCCCATTGTCTTTCATCATTTGATGTAAAATCACTGAGTATTGTTATAAAATGTTTGCAAATAACTTTCAAAGCAGAATCAGTTGTTTTTTCCTTCTACAGTGACCAGTTTTTTGGAGGGTTTTTGTGGTGGTGTTTTAGTTTGTCCCTGTCTGTCTTTGATGTCTCAGCTTTTTTTAGTCACTAATGAATGGTTTGAGATGTCTCAGAGTGCCATTAGCCAATCACTGTTGTCATGATGTCATTTCCTGTGGCTACAAAGTGGTTAGTCACATCACATTTTATTTGCATGATCCTAAATGTGAACGTACAATAGTTTCTGTAATGTTTGTGTATATAGCCTATTTTCTTATAATTAACAAATTAATTTGTCACAATGCAGTTAGAATGGTGCTCATTTGCACATGCAATTATATTAATCCATGTCATGATTGCCTATTTAACTTTACATTTTCATAAACAATGTTGGATTAATTTAATTACATGAGTGCAAAAAGTTTGTACACATGATCTTGAGATGCATATGCATGCATTTTGTTCCTCACTTTTGATGCACAGTACAATGAAATGCATGCAATTCAGGATCAAATCCGATTGTATGTGTGTTTTCTAAATGAGGCCTCTGGTCTGATGGACACCTCACTCAAGGTAGAAATGCATGTTTGCCATAAGAGAGTTTCTGTTGTCAGTTACCTTCTTGAAAACAGTTCTCTCTTTTCTCTTCGCATCCCTACAATTGCATTACTTACAGCACTTTCACTGTTTAATGTAAAAATCTACTCGATGCATTTAGTCAAACGTAAAGCGCAAACCCTAATGAAATTCTCCCAGCATTCAGACCTACTCACTTCAGAAATGCAATAAAACAAGGTTGGAAAAGCTTTGAAAAGTTGAGAATCTAATTTTCACCATTAACAAGCTTTAGTCCTGCATGCAGGACCGCAGCATTTAATTGGTCGTGAGACACAAGTCCACCGGTGGGAGAACATTTACTGTAATTGCTTGTAAGAAGCCGATGAGCGAATGGAGTGTGTCCAGACACTCAAAGTCTAATGCACATCAAACACGCACGCTGACTTTTGTCTTCTTATTGGGTTACACACCACTTACTGAGCAACTGAGCCCATATATTTACCTAACAACAGTGAGATGACTAGAATTCAGTGTCATTAGAGCAAAGATGGATTCTCAGGATTGTGTAAATGTCTTTTTCTGAACTCAGG
>JAFVLL020031368.1:0-12865 GCA_021397915.2 Tor tambroides
GTGAGTGTGTGCATGTGTGTGTGCGTGTGTGTGCGCGCGTGTGTGAGTGTGTGTGAGTGTCTGTTTGTGTGCACGTGTGTGTGTATTTGTGTGCACGTGTGTGTGTATTTGTGTGTGCACGTGTGTGTGTGTGTTTGTTTGTGTATTTGTGTGGGCGCGTGTGTGCATGTGTGCGCGCGTGCGTGCATGTCCGCGCGTGTGTGCGTGAGTGAGTGTGTGTGTGTGTTTGTGTGTGTGTGTGTGTGTGTGTGTGTGCGACATGGTAGAACTGTGGTATTGTTGAAGTAGGTCTACCTTGTAACTACAGCTGTTTATGGTAATCATTCAGTACACACACAGCATTGGTGGTTTATTTTCCCATTTTAATTTATTTGGTAAATTACAGCTGATTATTCTAAATCTGTTTAGCCAATATCCTATTATTACAGTTTTAACTGAGGGTGCTTTTGGCTGTTTCTCAATATGCGTTCTTAAGCGATCTTGCGTCCTTGTGTTCTCGCTGTACGTCATCATTAACCGTCAAAGTTCAATTCCAATACTCAAGAACACAAGTACAGAGGGCACCAGAAAGTGCCCGGATGTATTCTTGAAATCGAGGATGCATCGAATGCAGATTTGAGAGAATGAAACCATTAGAAATCTGATGTAATTAGAAAGACGCTGCGGTCGTTTGAAAGCCTGTAAGCTTTAAACTTCTCATTCTCGCTTAAGAGATTAAGCTTGTGACTGCTTGTGAATGTACACATTTGTCGTTTTGTTTTGCAAAATGGACGTGAATGCATGAGAGTTGGCAGCCCTGCTATGGCTGGTTTGGCTCATATTTACCTAGGTAAAGCCCAGTTTCTCTTAGTTTTTATGATTTTGTTTTGTGTGGTAATCTCAGTGGTATTGTGACCTCTCACCTTCTGGAGTGAGTCCTGAGCTGTTCTCCATCATTCCTGAGGTTGAGGTAGGAGCTCAGAGAGGACACCAGGGTCCCAGAGAGTCGCCGGCACTGTCTGTGCCAGCCGTTGGGAAAGGCACTGACCGCTGGGACGTTGGCGTTGTTGATATTAGAGTTGGATGATTTGTCTGGCATCGAGAGACAGTAATTTTGGGAGGAGCACAGAGGAAGCGGGAGCTGCAGAGGACGCTGCGTGACGCTGCTGTACTGATCTCCACTCACATGATTTCCAAACACAACCCCATTCCTCTGCACATACACACAATAACAGCAAAAACAATTCCCTAGATTTTCATAAAGACTAATCAGTTCATTTTAAATTATATACACCGACTTGTTTGCCAGTAAAAATAATGTAAAAAAAAATAATAAAATAAAATAAAAAAAATCCTTATAACAATGTATTTACTTGGACCTGGGGGATTTTTTATGACCAACAGTGGGCAGTTTAACTGCTCAGGACAAGCAAGAGTCTCATGAAACTATCACAAAACAAAAACAGTAATGAATCATACAAGTAACAACACACAGTAAGAAGAATCAGGAATCAAGTGTAAGTAAACTTTTGAAATGAATCATTTGTGGAAATTCAGCAATTATTTTGTCTTGTGGACCAAACATTTGTGATATGAAATAGCTTATTCAGGGCAGCACTACATAAACAAATTGCACATTTTATGTTCCCTTTTAGTTTTTTTTGTTTTGTTTTGTTTTGTTTTTTAACATTTTGCAGATTTTGTAAGGTGTATGCAAAGTAATGACCACAACTTTCCTTTTAAGTTACTTTTGGTCCAATACATAATTCTAGATAGTTTGTCTTCTTTTATTTATTTATTTTTTTATTTTTTTGCTTGAGACCCATTTTATTTGCTCAAACTACATTAGTCTCCAACCCTGCTCCTGGAAAGCTACTGTCCTGCAGATTTCAGCTCCAATCCCAATCAAACACACCTGAACCAGCTAATCTGTGCCCCTTATACCCACATTCATTACTCCCTACATTAGTCCACTAATATAGTCCACTTGAAAGAGTAAATGAAATCCAGTGAATTAATTTGGACACTGAAAGCACTGGAAGGGCTGCCGCTTTTGCATTGTTTGTGCTTGTGCTCCAGTAGTAAAGAAAAGATTTATCTTGAACTCCGCATTGGAAACTTGCATGTATAAACCTTAATTAAACTATTTAATAATCAATTAAAAAGAAATGTATACCTGTATGATATTATGCTGTACTCACAAAAATATTTTAAACAGCCCAAGCATAGCTATATTCATATAGAATACTGCATCAAAATAATTCATAAGGGAAAAAAATGTAAATAATAAACCAACTCTATAACAGATTCCAAGTGATCAAGGGCTTAGGATGTTACAATTCAGCCTATAATGGGCAAGGGTTCAGCCAGTAGTGGGCATTCGTGCAACATAATTAATGATATACATCTGGAGGGAAATTAAACAAAGTGAAACACAACCCAGCTCTCCAAGAGCAGTTTTAGAGATCCCTGCATTAGAGAAAGTCCTTTAAAAGTACTTGCATATTATTCAAATCAATATTCAAATCAAATTGAATAAAATTTAATCAAAATCTAAAGTGGTTTATTCTGAATTTGCAAAAAATTGCTTTTAAGTTTAATTAAAAATCTTGACGCAATCCTCGAACTGGGTTCACACATTCCTTTAGAGTCAAACCCATGACATGGTTTACCAGCGCAATGCTCTAATACTTATTTACATGTGCACTGACAAAGACTGAAGTGCTTTACCTCGTATATCTCTTCTTCCTCATGGAGGTTGACGTCTACTAGACCTTCATCCTGTAGATCACATGATATGGCTCGACGGATCTCGGGGCCGATATCATGCAGTGTGCGCAGACCAGCCTGCAGAAGAGACAGATAGAAACACACCATTCCTGTTTCGATTCGACAACTCTGTGACATACATCATTATGATGTGATTTTTTTTTTTTTTTAGGTAACTCATTCGTTTCAAGTGTTTTAAACCTTTAGTACATCAGGGCCCAAAGTTTTCAAAGAATTAGGTCACCTGCAGAGCGGTGGTGGTGTTTAAATAGGGTTGGCATCCCACAAGACCTTGCTCTTTGCGTCTCCTGAATTTCCTGAAGTAGTCCTGTATCAGGAACGTGGCATAGAACTTCCCCACCGTGATGTCATCGTCTAAACACACAGACCACACAAACAGCCAATGACCTACTCATATCATTACACAAAACTATACGCATGAAGTATTGTGTTTGAGTCATTCCTGTAATGCAGTACATTTTCATTTGCTTTAATACACTGAAAATCATATAATTGATAGTTAGTTTAGAATTTGCTTTCTTTAATCAATATTACAATAAAGTGAAGACAGGAATCAATTTAATATTTGTCATGTCAAGAAGTTCACTGGTTTGAATCCTGGCCAGGAAGCCTTTCTGTGTGGAATTTGCATGTCCTCCTTATTTTAGCATGGCTTTCCTCCAGGTGCTCTGGTTTTCCCACAATTCAAAGACATGCACTTTAAGCAAACTGGACCCTGTAAAAACTGTCTGCAGATGTGAGTGAAAGTATGAATGTTGTTTAGCCAAAGGAGAACTGATAGACTGGGCTTTTTTTCCCCTCCTCTGTTACCACCAAAATGTTTTTTGGTTCTTTTCCACCGTCACCTCTCACTTGATCACGGGTGGATTAAATCATTACGTTCTGACTTTTTAGCAGCCCCCTCTTTAAATGATGGTTATCAGTTTGTAGCAGTAAATGAAGAGGTGTCATATTGCTTTTCACTTCGTACATGCTACCCTTTCGGAAACATCAATAAAAAAACATGGAGATGTAAGTGTAAGTAAGAAACAAAGGAGGATAATGAGGGAAGGCAGATGGGGCAACTAATAACAAGGTAAGAAGGGGGCAGCACAAAGACAAACAAAGCCCTGTGCTTGCTTTAAAACGCAAGAGACAAAGGCAGAAAAACAACTGGGAAAACATCATCATCAGCCATGTGCTCGATGAAAATGTACAGAGGATGGATGGCATGGCCACGACAGAAACACATCTCCATGTTCATGTGACAAGAGTTTAGCACCATTTCGTTCAGATTTTTGCTGAAGGAGCTGATAATCACACAGCAAGAAATCAGTAGTCCAGCAAAACTATGTAGCATCTTGTTCCTTCACTCAGGGAACCAGGGTCGCACAGGAACTGGCAGACCTTGAGCATGGATGAAGTCACACCTGCAAACCGCAGGACAACACTGGAACAGCACCAGGACACTAAAAGGTGCATGTAAAGCATCTAAGCCACCTGCTGTCAATAAACAGGCCATTCGGGGGCCAGCTTCCATTTCTCTGGTTTGCAGGTCCTTCCTCTCTGTAATCAGGAAAGGGGAGCGTCCAACAGAGCTACTGTAAGAATTACAGACCCTCAGACACTTTGATCTTCTGAGACGGACAATACACACAAAGTGTACTTAAATCCAGACGTCTGTTTTCACATCTCACTGAGAGAAAATGCGGGAAAATGTCTCTCTCACCTGTGCATTAGTTCCTTCTCATCCCCTTCCTTCCCTTCATTCAGCTCACTCAGACTGGTCAACAGTAGAATATAACGATTCTACATGAATGCAGGTGATATTTACAGTCGTGTTTAGTATCATTTGAATTGTCTCTATGCGTCTGGTACAATGGTCTCAATCTTACAAAAGTAGACTAAAAGTTAGTACAGATCTTAAGAATTACGAGATATTTTGATTACTGTAGAGCGTGTCATTCCATGCAAATTACCATCTGTCCCAAAAGGTGTTCATTCGGCTTGATCAATACAAATTCAAATTGTTAGTTCCTGTCTCCATTTCGGGGGATGTTTGGTGTTGGGCTGAGTACTTAAAGAAATCTTGCAAGAAGATCAGGGCCTTCTGTAGACGGAATGAGCCCGTGGTGAACTATGAATTTTTCTCAAGTCAGGTATGCATCTTACTCTTAGATTTGTCTTTGAGATTTTGATGTCTTGTATTGATTTGATATCTTTGAATTGGCTATGTAATTGACATTATTTACCTGACTGATAATAAATTGTTACATTTGAGTTTATTCTGACTTATTCTAATTATTATTATTATTCTTATTATTGCTGTTACCACCTCTCCTGAACACAAGTTCCTCGACACAGGACACATTGTGTGTGTGTACCTGGTATCCCCTACATTATAGGGACCAAATGTCCCCACAAGGATAGAAATGCCAGTAAATTTTGACCATGTGAGGACATTTTTTTGGTCCCTATGAAGAAACAGGCTTATAAATCAAACAGAATTAATTATTTGAAATTCTAAAAATGCAGAAAGTTTTGTGGGAGATAGATTTAGGGGTAGAGTTAGGGTAAGGGGATAGAAAATACAGTTTGTATAGTATAAAAACCATTACGCCCATGGAAAGTCCCCATAAAACTGGAATCCAGTGTGTGTGTGTATGTGTGTGTGTGTGTGTGTGTGTGTGTGTGTGTTTATATGTGTGTGTTTGTGTGTGTGTGTGTGTGTGTGTGTGTGTGAGTGTGTGTGTGTCTGTCTGTGTACTGGTTTTTGTGGTTTACGGGGACAAAATTTGTTTAATGACATGGGTATGACAGAGGTATTACAATTTGAAGGTGGTTTATGAGGACACTGCCTATGTCCCCGTAATTCAAAAGGCTTAAAAAACATACTAAATGGTGTTTTTTTGAAAATCTAAAAATGCACAAAGTTTCCTGTAAGGGGTAGGTTTAGGTGTAGGGCAATAGCCCATACAGTTTGTACGGTATAAAAACCATTACGCCTATGGAGAGTCCCCGTAAACCACAAAAACAAACGTGTGTGTGTGTGTGTGAGTTCTTGCTCATGGTACATTGTGGAGACCAAATTCCCTGCGGTCCCCACGAGGGGGAAAATGATGTTAATCTGAAAGTGTAACAATGCAAACAGGTTTTCTGTAAGGGGTAGGATTGAGTTAGGGGATAGAAAATGGCGTTTGGTCAGTATAAAGACAATAGGAGGCTATGGAAAATCCCCACAATTCACAGAAACCTATCGTGTGTGTGTGTGTGTGTGTGTGTGAGAGAGAGTGAGCTGGACCTCCAGCAGGTGGCACCACTTGGTCCAGGAGTTTCATGCTAGTTCTCTTCCAGATCTTCTTGATGACGGCTCGTAATTCCTCATTGGCTTGTTCCAGATTCCCTGAGAGACACACAGTCAATGATACAATTAATGACACATTCACACCAGCACAGACATGTGAAAGTCTCTGTTTACAAAATCTTTACCTTCAGTCTTGATTTTCAGACCAGTTCTGACCAGAGCGAACAGGGTGGCATTGAACATGACCGTACCGTCACTATTTAGTGGCATGTTCATGGCAACCAACCTCTGAGGAGACATTAAGAGAAAGAGGGGAGTTTAGACTGTGTTTAGTGTGTGTGTATAATGCAACTAATGCGTGTGATGTGTGTTTATATTTACACTTTCTTTATTAATATTATATATGCTTTATTAATATTACATCACCTGGTCTAAACAGTCCTTTTTTATTTTTGCAGCCTAAAATTACTGAAATTGCTACAGCTTTTCTCAAAAATTACAGCTATATTTGCAGCCTGTTTTTTACAGTGAAAACCAACCCAAATTTATGATGTACTTATGTAATTAGTGTTAATGACAGTAAAAGTACAATAAAAAATTTTGTGTAGAATTACTGAATATTTGGTCCTGGTTCCCCATGCTGAAAGCAATCATGACACCAGCACAAAAATATTCATAGTTCTGTATTGCTGAAAATATAGAATTGTGTTAGACATAATAGCTTGTACACTGTCACTGTACAGTATGCAATCAGTGACACTGTGCATTTAATATGTTTTAAATCATATTTTAATATCGTTTTGTTAATATCATTGCTGATTGTTGTAAAATTGTTTTAGTATTTTTCCATTCATCTAATCACAGTATTATCAGTGATTCCATTAACCAAAAATGTTTAAAAAAGTGTATATGCAATAAAACAATGTACTTAATGAAATCTATATTACTGGTGAAATCAGGCATTATTAGGACAAGCACATTTTCACCCCAAGATGCAGTACAAATATTCAGTATTACAAGTAGTAGTTTAATAGTATCAATAATCCTACAGAAAGTTTTATTTTGCCCCACATACACAACATATAAATATTAACAATATAAACATAAGGTGACATAATAATAAATTTGTTTGGGCTCAGACTTAAGAATTTGATTAGCTAATATTGTTCTGGTTACATATGTTAACCCTCATTCTCTTTCAGTCGGTCACTTTGACATTGTGTTCAAGTTCCGACACTAGGGTTTGCACTTGAGAGCCCAGACACATCATTAAAGTCCGCGTGAACCGGAAGTTGCTGCCGACTTTATTTCAGTGTAGTGACGTATTTCCAGCAGAAACGGAATATTGACTAGAGGGCGGGGTTTTATTTTTGCGCTCCTCCTCTCTGTCTCTCACTCATAGCAAACTAATGGTTGGAGGGGTGTGTTTAAGGATATTCTGCCCAAGCTGTCAAACTGATGTCATCAGAGAAGGAATGCCATTCCAGAGCGGAAGCAAATGTTCAGATTTTGATTAAAGACACCACGCCAATGGCCTCAGTGGAACTACATTGCCTGCGGAATTGTGGAGCAAGGCTCACCATGCTGGAAGTCTTTGTGTTCCTCATGACACAGTGATGGGTGAGCAACACCAACCTTGCACCTCAGATCTGTTGGAGAAGCCACCGATGTACACGGGAACAGGAGTTTGCCGAGGTTCATCCTTCTGACTTTGCAACAGACCTGGTGCATCAAAACGTGAGGAGCCAGTGTAACCCAGGGAAAAAGGAACTGCTCTTTTGTTGACCATTTGGTGGCTGCCAGCCTTACAGCATCCACTTCCCATCCCCCCGTCAGAAGTGGAGCTTTGCTGGACAGCAAGTCCCTCCTCCCTGGGTCTCTCGTCTCAGGATCACTTTGAAGCCTTCCAAGGGTTCTTAGTAGGCTGATGACGAGCTGGCTGTGCCACCTTCTTGCAAGTGGATTGCTGTTATTCAGGCTTGACTGCCAGTCCATGCTTGACGAGCAGATGGAGGTTGCTGTCTCGGGTGTCCAGGGATAGAACCTGGCCTGTGTCGAGGCAGCATGCATCTGATTCTTAACTTTCGAGAATTTGTATATGAGCAAGGTAGAGGCCGCTGCCTGTGCTGTAGATCCAACACCAAGGTTTTCAAGTGCTGCATCAGCTTCGAAGAACAGAACGAGCGAACAAATCCCACGCTGGCCTATTTATGCCAGGATATCTGGGGCAACTGCTCTTTTAAAGGAATTTTGCTCTCAAAGATTGCCGTCGAAGCACCCAGGAGCACTGTCACCACACTTATCTGTGTATGACCAAGGGAGAGACCACTGCCTCTGCTACTACCACTGCTCGCCAATTTCATGGACATTTTCTCAGTGATGTCAGAGGTGTCTTGGTGCAACCCCTAGTGTCAGAACTTCGGCACAACGTTGAAGTGATCAGCTGAAAGGGAATGTGTTTCTTGCCAAAAAATTGTGGAAATGAGAAAATGGGGGGACGTCATTTGCTTAATTTTGCAATCGCAAAATCCTAAAGAGACTGCTTAAAGTTCTGAAAAAAATCTTGCTTAAAAAGGAAACTGTATGTCTCTGCACATTTTTACGCATGTATGTCTATGTGCATGTGCTTTATGTGCTTTATACCTTGCAAGCCACTCTATGAGGACACAGCTTGCCAAAGCCCAGTGGTGGCTGAATCCTGCGCAGTAATGTCACCACATCTAAGTGTTTTATACGGCCCCTGATGCACACACACACAGTATTCACTGTCAAACAAAATACGCAGAGTGATCTACTAGTACAACATCTTTTGGATATTTACTTGGCCTCAGGGTCATATTCCAACCAGATCCTCTTAAATTCATCTAAATGATGTGGCCCAAGAATTGACCAATCACGCGTTAGGTAGTCAAAGTTGTCCATGATGACAGCGACAAACAGATTAATGATCTGGGGAAAAAGAACAATAAAAAAAATAAGCAATATCATTAATTTCAGATAACAAAACAAAAACAATTAATTTTCCTCTGTAGGAAAACAGAGCAATGTTAAAGGCAGGGTATGCAATTTTTCAAAAACATTTTAGAAAACCGAGTCGGGGCCGAGTCCCAAAACAAACGTGTAGCCAATCAGCAGTAAGGGGTGTGTCTACTCGTGATGTGGAGGAGAGAGCGTTCAGTGAACAGCCGAGCGACAGAAAGATAGAGATGGCGGATAAAAAACAAAAAGAGGAAAACGACTGCGGAATGATAAGGCAAGAAGTAGGGCCCGTGTAAATATCGGATCAGCTTTCCAGCGCTGGAGAGAACTCAAGGAGCGGAAGGCCTGCGATCGGACGCCGAGGTTGCTTTGTTTCTTCTCCATAGGTGAGTAACACTGTATCTACACCGGGCAACAGCTAAAGCCTGCCTACACTGGACGCGTGTATTTCAGCCGAGAATGTAGTTGTTTAAAACTCAAATCTGCGGTTTATTTATAAAAACAGCGCCTATTTGAAAATGTGCTTCGCTGATTTCGGAGCCGTGAGCTCCACGCGATCACCGGGTGTTCAGTGCTCATGTATCCCGAAGAAAGGAGCATAACCCCGGCTAGTCCTTCTGACATTTGCCGCTGGCTCTGATGTCTCTGTAGTGGATAAACATAAGATATAATTCGTTTTGGGTAAATCTAACATTTGGTCTTTATTCATTTTCATTTAAACATATTAATAGAACAATAGAATAGAGGCAGTGCATGGCTGTTTGATATATTTCGTCTGTAAATACAGTGAGGAAGACTGCAGCAGCCGAGGCGAGCTGACTGAAGTTATCAAGTACGCTGCTCTTTGCAGAATAAACAGACTTGTGTCGTCCCGTCCGCGGGAGTTCACACTCTGAGTCTAACTCGTGAAGTCTGAACTACCGAGGATGCAAGTCCGAAATTTGCATACTTGGTATTAAGAATCGCGCACAGACCTAACGTTACGTCACCAGACCATTTGCCTAATCTTCTCGGTAGTTTAGACGACGATGGAAACGCAGACAGCAACAGGTCTGGGGGAAAAAAGTTCCTGGGACATATTGTTCCAGGTAATTTCGGTGGAAAAGCAGCTTATGTTTCACAGAACTAACCGTTGCATGGGTTGCGTAGGCTACGTATGTGTGGGGCGGATCTATCAAAATAGGGGCAAGACCCTTTTGGGTTAGGGGCGTGTTTGTTTTGGTGATTTCAAATATCAACATTGGCTTCCAGAAATTGCTTACCCTGCCTTTAAAGTGAAAAAGAACAAGAACACAGGAGTAGATGCATGATTATTAGAGATCAAATATGCTCAGAAGTACTAAACACACAAACACAACATATGTTAAAAAGCTGAAATGTTTTTAGGTACCAGAAAAGCACAGAGCATGTAGAAGCTGATGAAGTAGAGGATAGCAAAGTTGCTGCCACAGGTTTTTTCCTCTCCAGGGTTATAGTCAGACTCAGAGTCACACTGTTTGCCAGGCAAACACGCCAGCATGATCTGCTGCCATGCCTCACCCGTCGCACATCTGACATACAGTAAGAGAAAAACCAATGAAAGACCGTCTGTTACTTGTGTGAATTATTATTGGAAAATTAATTTTGATTTTAACTTTTATTACAAATTTGCCCTATATGGTACGGTTCATCACGGACAGCTGACCAATTGACATGCAAAAAATTTAACATTTTGTATATTTGGTATTCAAAAATAGGAGATGCATAGCCTGACAAAACTTAGCAATTGAGCAAAAAAATGTACTACTTGATTTCTGATTAAATCTCGTATTTTTAATGCATAAATGTGTTTCGAGCTATGCTTACTGAAATCATTAATTCACCTTCACGTTTTTTACTAGTTAATACTAAGTCACTCCATTTACACTAGCATTATTGTTTGTTATTTCACTTATTTTACACTGCTTTTGATAATATGAATGTACAGCTTTTGTCATTCCAGTAAGACTCACGCTCTACAGTAAGACTTAAGTGAAAACTGAAGTGAAACATGAATGCTCACAAATACAAAACTATTCTCATGAACACACCTGAACAGCAGGAGCACAGCTTGTGGAAAGGTCTGGAAATTATTGTTACGATTAATACTGGTTCCATCCACCATGGCGATCTTCCCAAACACCTAAAACAATAAAACCATAACATTATCATAATTCAGAACAGGTTTACTATATTACACAAGCAGATGATTTACCTGCATTCCAATGACAGCATAGATGAAGAACAACATGGCAATAAGCAGAGCCACATACGGAAGAGCCTGAGAGACAGAGGAGAAAATTACATCAGCCCATCTTCATTATTGAATACCGATAAATAAACCCTAACATGAAGTCAATCATTACCCTTACAAAGCTACTAATTGCAATATTACAATAATTTTATGTATTTTATTAATCTGCATTCCAAGTTACTTCTTTATATGTACTAGTTAACTAACAACTAGTCTCAGACATTAGTTTTGAGTTATCATTCAACATGTGATTTCAGTCAACAACTCAGTACTGAGATGTCCATGTTTATTTAGGTGCAAGTTTTTTTTGTTTTCTTTTCTTCTTTTTTTTTTTTTTTTTTTACATCTGGGCATTGCAGCAGACGGAAGATGTGCATGTCATGGCTGGAATACACTACATGATTTTTTGCCCCAATCTCGCCCCGATGTCAGAACCTAAAATCAGAACCAGTTTGCAGATTTGAGTTGATAGATTTAATTAAAAAAATTGCGTAGTGTATGATCACAGCCAATAAAAATCCAACATGAAATGGCATGTTGATCAATGTGACATGGTGCTAAAACTTAAAATTGCTTACCTCAAACTCTTTTCCCTTCCTCTTTCACAGCCTTTTTTTTCAGCACCCATAAAAAGTACAACTGCCAAACTTTGATTCATCATGCTCTTTTTATTTACCACTAGCACATGCTGATGACGTTTTATTCTTCAATTGTAACTTACGTTTCTTAGATCCATGTCGCACAGTGTGATCTGTAATGATCTTATAGGATTGCTGAAAGTCTGTAGAAGGCTTAAGTCGCCTCCTCACCCATAATTGTTGATTCTTCAAGGGCCACGCCACAATTTTTGAATCTAGCACAGGGGTGTCCAAACCTGTTGCTGGTAGAGTTTAGAAGAGTTCTCCTGAAGAGTTTAGCTCCAACCCTAATTAAACACACATAAACCAACTACTCAAGCTCTTCAGGCTTATTAGAAACTTCCAGGAAAATGTGTTGGAGCTGGCTGAAGCTAAACTCTGCAGGATGTTGGTCCTCCAGGAGCAGGACTGGACACCACTAGTCTAGCACATCAAATGCATTATCAAATGCCCTCATCTCTTTGACTTAGTTCACACTGCTGGTCTTAATGCTCAGATCGGATTTTTTGCTGAAATCCGATTTTTTTGCACTGTTGTTCACATTGTCATTTAAATGCGACTGCCATCCAGTGTTGCCAGCTGCTTTCAATTGAAAGTAGCTAAAACTCCTAGCTAAATGTCACTAGATGACATCATAATGGCAAATTCCCTGATCTATATAAAGATGAATATAGATCAGTGGGCAGATGAGAATTTAGATAATGTTTATCCAAGCAATTGCTATATTTGTCCCTAAACTTTTGAAAAAAGTCTCAAAAGGGGCGGGGAAGTCGCTAATCTAGCTACAAAATAGCTAAATTGGCAACACTGCTGCCATCAGTCTCATGTGTGAACCGTATACGGCCCTGAAGTGACCCGCATGCGCAGAAGAAGACGTGACGTCAGACGCAGCGCACTGTGTTTGTGGAAATAAAAATGGATGCT
>JAFVLL020031370.1:0-28666 GCA_021397915.2 Tor tambroides
TTGGAAGAACCAAATGATCCAAGATCAAGCAAAATCGGCAACAATCAAATCCAGCTAACTGAGTTAGCGACGTACGAAGAACGGACCCCAGGTCACTGCAGATGAGGAAGTTTAAACCATAGGGTTGTGCCGTTTTAAGTGTGATTGTGTAACATGGCTGTAATTGAATGCATTCCTAGAACACCTACTTAATGATTCAGGTAAATCCTACTATAGAGTAAATGAGAGAAAGTCACAAGCCAATACTGAAAACTTAAATGATACAGATTTAAACATGGTTTATGAGAGAGATAGACTGAATCTGCTTAACCAATTAGAATGTGTTTACACACAACTGTGTGGCTTGTATCCGGGTGTCAGGATGAGCACATGACAAGTTGGATTTGCTGATCTAGTCACAGTTGCATAGTGTAGTTCTTCCTCCTGAACACGAACACACACACACACACACATAAATCCCCCAATACTTATGAAGTATTTGACTTCCTCTCTGTCAGCTGTATCGTCATGGAGACAGAGCTCCAATCAAGGCCTATCCAACTGATCCCTATAAGGAGAGTGACTGGCCCCAGGGTTTTGGACAGCTCTCTCAGGTACAGTATGCACACACACACATACCTTATGCTCTTTGTTTTAATTGGTTATGTGCTCATTAGTAGCCTTTAGTTTATGTAGTAACATGCAAGTATCTGTGTTATGTTGTGTTTATGTATACACTGAGGGGGTGACCCGCTCCTTACGTAATTACAACACTTTTTATAGAAAACTGTTATGAGTGAAGTCTTCATCTCACATTCAGATGACTGTTCACAAAAACAGCCTATTTCTTAATGTGTACAACTTTAAGTTAGCAGCGAATTACTGAATGCACCTTTAAGGATTTTATTTCATTCTTTCACCATAAGATTTAGTAAGAGGGTGTTTATATTACTTTAACTCAATCTTATGAACATTTCAGGAGGGAATGAAGCAGCACTTTGAACTGGGTCAGTTTTTAAAGAAACGGTACACGGGATTCCTGAGTGAGGACTATGACCGGCATGAGGTTACTGTGTCTTCAAATTATTTAAACATGTTCAGTAAACTTAAAAGGATAGTTCATCTTTAAAATGAAAATTGACATCATGTACTCACCCTCATATTGTTACAAACCTGTATGAGTTTCTTTCTTATGTTGAACACAAAAGAAGATATTTTGAAGAATGCTGGTAATCAAACAGTTGATGGTCCCCATTGACTTCCGTAGTATTTCTTTCCCTACTATGGAAGTCAATGGGGACCAACAACAGTTTTGTTCTTTAAAATTCTTCAAAATATATTTTTTTGTGTTCAACATAAGAAAGAAACTTTTATACAGGTTTGGAACGGCATGAGGGTGAGTAAATGATGACAACATTTTAATTTTTAAGGTAAACTATTCCTTTAAACATAGAGTTGTCAGACTTTTGTGTTTAAATAGAATAAGTAATCCTGTCTTTGTGCTATAGATATTCATAAGAAGTACAGATGTTGACCGCACTCTAATGAGTGCAGAAGCGAACCTGGCTGGCATGTTCCCACCTAATGGTTCTGAGATGTTTAATCCAGATTTGAAATGGCAACCAATACCTGTTCACACTGTTCCAGCGGATGAAGAGAAGGTAGGACATCACACTGAAGTTCTGTTCCCACTTTTCTCTTCTCAATTTTGCAGCACACTGGAACTTGGCCCTGACCTCTCTTTAGCAATGAAGTCATATTTGCTCAGCAACAGCATCAGTAAATGTCTCTGCATGTTTAAAATCTGTTTCCATGGCTACATGACCTGCCTACAGTGTGTTTGTGTGGGGTTTTTTTTCTTTCCAGCTGCTTTCATTCCCTCTGGACGACTGTCCACGTTACACACAGTTAATGAACGAGACTGAAAAAACAGATATTTTTCTTAACATGACTGAAACCTACAAGGTAAGTCCACCTTGCAAAAACTCATTTATAAGAGCAGATCATATGTTTATGGACTGAACAGCAGTAAGATGTTTTTACAGCGATTATGAAAATTAATAATAACATTCTTCCCTCAGATTTAAAAGATTATAAGGCCTGTTTTTAAGATTATATAGAACCTCTAGATTTCTGACCTGTGAACATGCTTATTTTGTTGGGTAAATATCATTTAAATTTAAGAAATGTAAATCAGTTTGATTTTTTTTTTTTTTTTTTTTTTTTACAGTGTTTCAAATACTTAGAAAAAACCAGAAGGGCAGAAAACTTGCTCCTCTGTCAAAGTATTTACAGTTGACATTTTTGTTCATGCGTCAATATTCCATTTTTATTCTTGCTCCCTATTTTTTTCATGTTAGTAATTCATGTACATGTTAGTACATAACTTACAAACTTGCAATGTAAATGTGCAAAAAGAAAAAAACACGGTAGATGAGCCATCCCCGCCAAAATGTTTGCTACACTCATAATGGTGTCATTTTATGCAGGCCTTCATAGAGATGGTGAAAAATAAAACAGGACTGGAGAAAACCAACATTGTGACTATTTGGAGTGTGTATGACACATTGTTCTGTGAGGTGAGTTTCACCTGGGATTTATGTGCACACATTGTTATTACACATACATGTGTGCGTGTGGGAGTCGTTATAGACAAATTTGATGGCTTGTGGGTAAAACTGTTCCCTATTCTTTGTGTACTCTTTCGTGATATAGAGAGATTTTGTGGTAAATGTCTTGTAACGATGGCCTTACCACAAGCTGAATCACTGTTGCTTTATTTTATTCCAGACTGATCTCATGATGCTCAGAATCGATTAAATCCAAATGCTCAGACAGACACCATAAACTGTGTCAGATCAGATAATCGTCTCTTTTTCTTATTCTCCTACCCCAGGCAAAACATGGGATGCGACCACCTGACTGGGTTACTTCAAGTGTGATGGAGACGCTAAAGGTGTTAAAGAACTTTGGTTTTCAGATTTTGTTTGGAGTCTACAAGAGAAATGAGAAGTGCAGACTTCAGGGAGGTGAGCGCTTAACGCTGGGCAGAGCTTTTTTTTTCCTTTGTAAATTCATTCCAAAT
This sequence comes from Tor tambroides, assembly GCA_021397915.2. NCBI lineage: Eukaryota > Metazoa > Chordata > Actinopteri > Cypriniformes > Cyprinidae > Tor > Tor tambroides. The sequence goes on from JAFVLL020031370.1 coordinate 3,065, forward strand.
CAACACAAACAGCAACAAAAATAAAACTAAATGAATAAAGATAATAAGAACCAAATAAAAACCAAAAGCCAGAGAATAGCATTATATGAGGTTAAACACTGAGGAAGAGAGAAGATTCTTGACAGCATTTTCATAGTTACACACTCTGACACTTTTATGCACACACATGCAAATCGGCATTGTAGGAATAGAGGGAGAGGCTGCTTCCTCAAACGCTGTGCAGTTATAATGCAGGGAAATGTCAGTGTAAAGAAACAGTGGATAGACCGGTCTACATTCAGACCTGAATACACAAGTGCAATACTGTGATCCTGTGACACCTTAATGTGCTAAAACAGCTCTTATGCTCTTATTTACAGGCCTGCTGTTAGATCAGATCATTAAAAATCTCTCAAATGCAGCAGCACTGGACTCTAAACAGAAAATGAAGATGATGGTATACTCAGCCGTAAGTCATGTGTCACATCAGCAGACCAAAACACCCAAACTTCCCTTTTTTCAGTCAATAGCATACTAAAAAAATACATTTGTCCTCTTTAGGGGAAGCAGTTCATGTAATGTTCTCTCATATAACTCTTTCCTCACTAGCATGATACAACAGTTGTAGCCCTACAGGAAGCTCTGAATGTATTTAATGGCCTGCAGCCACCTTATGCCTCATGTCATCTATTTGAACTTCACCAGGAAGAGAACGGGTAACATATTGACTCTGTTTTTCCTAAATAATTCTAGCAGACATTCTTTTGTCAATTAAAATATACCTTTGCTTTGCTCTTTCAGGACATTTTCAGTGGAGATGTTTTATCGCAATGACACTAATGTGTCTGAGCCGTACCCTGTGTCTTTACCGGGCTGTTCCCAGCGCTGCCCCCTACAAGACTTTGTGAACCTCACACGTGAAGTCATACCACAAGACAGGAATAAAGAGTGTCAGATAAAGAAGGAAGCCGCAGACACTGGTAATCACAGTCATTTACATTAATAAATGCTGTTTTTTCTTACATTTTGTAACCACTTTTTCATGAACTCTTCATTTACAGTTTATGTGTGCATTTGCAAAAACAGATAACTCTGTTTTTAACCGTTTTCAAAAAACACTTCCATATGACAAAAAGATCAAATTTTCAATATCTTTCAAAATATACGTACATTAAATGGCCAACCTAATATAATACTAATTTGAGTTACTTTGATTTTGATAGTTCTCTCTCATATATGTGTTGTGTAGAGGTCATCATCGGGCTGGCTGTGTGTGGATGTCTTCTCTTACTCCTGATACTGCTGCTGTTTGTAGTGCTATGCCGTCTAAAAGAGCCCGTGGCTAGCTACAGCCATGTCATAAACGAGAGTGACTCCTGACAATCATATCGGCTCCTCCGCAAAGAGGAATTGTGGGACAGTGAAGAGGACCTATGAGGACACTGCGCCAAGTTGTTCAGAAACTCTAAAGACAGAACTCTTTTTGGTCACACATTTTTTATATTGGGGAAGAGTTGGTAACGTTTTATTACTTACTTGTAACCGTTTTGAGAGAAAAAAGGGAATCAAGAGTTGGGATGGCAGCAATAGCATTAACGTAACACAGTGCTTAGTGCACAGACCCGTAACTGAGCAGCTGTGACTTCATGTGTGTCTTCGGCTCTGGGATTTTATTGTAACAGAAGATTGTGTTCAAAAGTCAACGAGGGAACTAAAACTTGAACTCAAAATATCTCTGAGACTGAAGCTCCTCCAGAGGTGTGAGTCCTCTCTGAAACACAAGGATTGTTTGTGCTCCCAGGACATTAATTCTACTATATTTGTGAACGCTTGAAGATTCAGATGGGGCAATGAAAGACTACTGAATACAAATTGAGGCCTTATAGTGCACTCACAGAATTTTACCTTCATGCTTTTTATGTGATTATTTCCTGATTTACAACCACAGAAGAGTATTGATTTGTAAATTTCAGAATAACATGCTGATATGAACATTCTTCTCAGGTTAAGCTCAAATGAGCTTTTATTGGAGTAATTGTTTTGATCTTGTGCAGTTTCCTTAATACTTTGTAATTCTACACTGATCATGTGAATACAAATTAAATTTTATATTCAGTTATTAAAGATGATTTCATGTCTCAATACAGTAAAAAAAAAAAAAATCAGTTCCAGGTGCATCATATTTAATACAAAATTGATTGATAAACATGCCCAGTAAGTAAAAAAAAATAAAAATTGTCACTCGACATTAATTGCAATGTGTCCAAATCGTTTTAATTTTTAATGTTTTTTGTTTGTTTTTAATCTCTTTTTACTGTCTCAGTGCATCTCAAAATGAATCTCAAAAATGTTTGTGACACGATTCATTTAAAACAAATGCTATATTGATTAGTTGATGAAATTCTGATGGTTTGAGATGGTGTCCTCAATCTGAAAAGATGACAGCAACCTTTTTTTTATTCCATTTTATTTTCATCAAATAGACAAAGTTTGACAGGACAACTGTTTTAAACAAATGCACATCTTTCTTGTACCAGGTCATTAACATTTTGTTAATAGTCAAAATGGAGGCTTATGATACATGTGTAACAGCACAGTCTCTTTAGTGTCAGGAAAAGAGCTTCAAACCAAGATGTTTTTACCAAGAATATATAACCCAAAATTCACTATTGGTGAAAAAAAACATTAATGGGCCTTTGCTTTGAATATGGGCATGTCCCCTCAATATCCATGTCATTTAAGGTTTTGGTGCCCCATTTATAAAGACATGCGTAGAATGATCTAGTGATGTGTGAACGTATGAAAGTTTATAAATTGTTCATACGAACATTTCAGAAAATGTCTTTATGCACAAAAATGTCCCTAATGTGAAGAAGTACATCAACTCCACCTACCTAAATGCACACTAATATCCCTTTATGGCTATATTAATATATAATTCGCTAATTGCAGTGACATTATCACAAAGCGTTTAAAATATTGCTAATTTGTGAATATAATATAAACGCATAATGTGCCTATTAATCTTTACATGTTCTTAATCGAGTTTAATTACTGGTATGTGAGCACAAGAAGTTCATACACATGCTTTTCTCAATGCTAAATCCAAATGTGTTCCTTACTTCTGACATGGAATCAAATCCATGGAATTTAGGATATTCATAAATGCATTTTATAAATGAAGCCCCAGTTTCTGCAAGGAATTGTGATATCATGAAGACACCAGCAGTGCATAAATATTAAAGACTGAAAGCATCCATAGTACAAATGTTTTTTTTACACATTCTCCTAAAATTCAACTTTTTTTTTTGTAATTAATGTATGTTTTAAGTTCTTCTAGAATTTTTCATAGAAATGTTTGTCCACCTATACTGCAAGTAGACCTTTATCTGGACCAGTCCAGATCAGTGCAACTGTTTGAAAACATACAAATTCAGTCAAAACTATTAACACAAAATATGGGACTTCATTCAAAAGACAACAAACATTTTCCCTTCGTAGTCAGTGAATCATTCTTTTTTTTTTTTTTTTCCTATATCGTATTCTAACTTTGCTATAATTTAAAAAAAAAAACGTGGTGCAACATCAGGCTGGGTTGAGTGCCCCGGGAACATCTCAAGTGTTTTTCTCTATTATCTGGAATGGATTACAAACTTGAGTCTCACCCCTGTGCACATCCATGACACAAAGAGAATGACACTCAACAATCTTAAAGGCGGTTTAATGTCTCTACTGAAACATTACACAGGCTAAGCACCATTAAAAACCTTAAGGATAACACTGAACACACATACATACGTGCACACACAAAAAAAATATTCATGCTGCACCCCACACACAGCTGTTCTTTTTTAATGCCGCTCTGACCTTTAACCTTTACACTCAACATTCAGTTGTCAACAGTGACAATCTAGGGATCTGCTTATCGCTGAACGAGTATTAAGATGTACTTGTCATTTCACACACAGAGAGCAAAGGATATATGAAGAGAGAAATGTTGATTGTCTGTTGTCAAGGTCAAAGGAGCGTGTGAGGTAAGGCTCTGATCAGGCGATGGCTTTGGCCTCAGGCAGGAAGGCCTCCCAACACTTCACCAGCTGGTTTAAGATAAATAGCAATTTAATACAGGCTATTCAGCAGTACTATATGTAAAACAAACACTTACACACTTACCCTATGCTGTGTGTGAAGCAGGGACTCCAGGTATTTCATTATGTGCTGTTTGAAATCTCTGGCTTTCTCTTTCTGCCACAGAAAAACAATTCTATATTAATCTTATATTTTGTGATGTAAAAAGGTATTGCCAATGGTCACAGCATCTGGAAGTACTGAATTTGAATGCTGGTAGATTTTTTTAAAGGGAATTTTTTTTTACATTTACAGGGGTAAGTTGGTAGTTTTATTGCTGTCCGTATCCAGAATGACTGTTTTTCTTCCCGCTATCCATGTGAAAATTCCTGGCTAAATTACCTACTGTTTTTTTGACAAACAGAGGTTATGTGATAATTTAACTGCCGTCCCAATCCACCTGTCTTGACTTTAGGAAAAGGGATCAATCCAAAAGTCATTAAATCCCACCAAGCACCATCTGGCCAACTGTTGTGCTTTGCTTCATTTTAAATATGGATAGATATATTTTGTCAAAAATAATACAGGAATATATAGTTACCGCACCTCTACAGTGAAAAAAAGAACAAAATTACGTAAGCTTTTGAAATAGGCCATTATTATGGCAGCAACAGGTATGCGACAAAATTTAAAAATGTAATAAATTAGGGCTTGCATTACTAATCATTTTAGCAGTTGGCCAAACAGTCAATGTTTGCTCTATGTAAATAAGAGGTTGCACCCATCCATCATTTTGAGAGATAAAATGCACGCCCTTTAAATCCGTAGCATATCAGTGTTCCTATTCTTAAAGGGATAGTTCATCCAAAAATGAAACTTCGGTCATTAAATACTCACCCTCTGTAAGACGTTTGTTCATCTTCGGGACGCAAATTAAGATATTTTTGATGAAATCCAAGAGCTTTCTGACCCTGCACATTCAAGGCACAGAAAGGTAGTAAGGACATTGTTAAAATAGTCCACGATTCAACAGTTTCTTCTCTTCTGTGTTAAACTTTGACGCACGCTCACGACAGTACCGCGTCAGAACGGCAGCTCCTGCGTCAGCAGCACCACACACATGCGTCACGGTACTCTCCTGAACGTGGGGCGTTTTTGTTTTCTTTGCACACAAAAAGTATTCTCGTAGCTTCATAAATTTACAGCTGAACCACTGATATCGCATGGACTATTTTAACGATGTCCTTACTACCTTTCTGGGCATTAAACTTCGTAATTACATTGCTGTCTATGCAGGGTCAGAAAAATCTATCAAAAACATCTTAATTTGTGTTCAGAAAATGAGCGAAGGCCTTACGGTTTGGAACAACATGAGGGTGAGTAATTAATGACAGTTCACCTAAAAATGAAAACTATAACTTTAAATAGAATATTTAAATGAAAAAATAAGCAGGACATTTCCAAGACAAAATTCATCATCAAGCTGAACATATGACTGACCATGTGAGAAGTGCATTTCTGGGTTGGTATTATCACAGAGCTCCTCCAACACACATGAAATTGTATCTATTTATTTTATCACTGAGAAGCCATGATTTTTTTTTTTTTTTAAAGATGTCCCCATAAGAAGCAATTACTGTACATATAAGGTTTTGTTGCACTTGTGATGTTGTGTGCTGCATTTCTACCAAAATACATCTATACACAACAGCAACATATCTTACCTCAAATCTGAGCACTTCTTTTCGCACAGTACATGTGACTCTTTCGAAATCTCTCTCATACTGACTGACTTTAGACTCCCACTGTGCAGAGACACAGAAAACAGCTCCATGTTAACAGCAAATTAGTGACCGATCATATTGTTATTCAACAAAACACCCTAACAAGTATGCTACATCTTGGTCTAATATACAGTACTTGAAGCGTGTTGTGCATAAATCATTTGCTGTTGATAATTTAACCTCATTTATGTCGTCTTTAGCCTGCTGCAGCTTCTCGGGTTTGTTCGCCCAAAGCAGTTTGGCCTCAGCCTCTCGTTTCTTCTGCAATGTGCTCTGAGCTTCCTGCAAACGCTGCCATACTTTCATCCTCTGCTCAAAACAGCACTGAGGACAGCAAAGAACACAGAAAACAACATCACATTACTTATGCAGTGGGCTCTGATTGTTGGTTTTGCGTTATGTGGTTGTGCTCACTAACCCTCACGGCCCCCAGCAGTCTGACATAATCGGCCAGGAGCTCAGCGAGGATGAAGAAATCACTGAAGGCCTGTTGCTGATGCAGCTGCTCCATCTTATCCTCCACTTCCGCCAGCTGTGACAGCGCACGAGATAGCGCAGAGTTCTCCTCCACACTTCCCAGCATGGCCACACTCTTACTAAACACCGCTGTGTTACTACACAACTCTATGAGAGGAGAAAGACTTTGAGACGCTTTGAAACAGTACGAATCCGAAAGACCGGCTTCACAGTGTAGTTTTCATTCTCACCTTTCCTGTGGTTTACTAATGAGTCAACAGCAGCATGGAGCCTCCTCAGCAGCTGCTCCTCATTCTCCACTTCCTGCAGCTTACTCTCAAACCACTGACACACACACAGAGGTGTCAATCACTAGTCAAATGCAACAATCTGGGAGAATTTATGCCTTAGAATTGCATGAGCTCAGCTCCTCTTACATTATCTGATTCATTCATTTTAATGGTCATCTTATTCACTGCATCTGACGCACGGCTTATCATCTTTAGGAGGCCAGGTCCACTCAAAGCCTGAGTATTCACTGCCCTGGGCAACTAAAAACAAATATGTTTAGGTATTAAATATGTCACTAAAATTACTGTATTATGTGTCTAGGAACATGATAAAAGGCGGTCGGTCACCTCATCTCTCTCTAAAAACTCTCGAACATCCGGGTCCTGCAACAGAGATGGATGAGCCACTACTCTCTGTAGATACCTACAGAAAATACAAACAAACAGTCAATAAATATGTGATCTATATCTAAGAAATATAACCAGTTAAAAATCAAATGAGTGTGCATTAGCAGGTTAATCACTGTTACAACTCAAAATTCAGCAGGAATGAATGCATTTTTTTGCCAAAAGGTTCTAGGGTATGAGTGCAAAATAAAAATGAAACAACTCCTGAAGGTTTGTGGTGTCTAAATCTGTTGCCATTAACAATCAAATCAGCGCTTTCTTTTTCTGGTTTTTATAGGGATTTTTTGGTTGCACCTGGGATTTCCTACATTTTGGACTACAAAATGCCGCTTCAGGCTAATAAAGGAGTTTTTCTAAACATATCCAATACATCATATTCAATATGCCATCAGCCACTTAATCAGAAATCAGGTTTTCCCCCCACCCGAGTTCTCAATATCAGAAAAAACGCAATTTATGAACCTCTATTTTATGTGTATGTCTGTGTTCACCTCTCCAGTGCTGCTCTTCTCTTTTCCACAAACTCCGCTGAGGATGAATCCTCCTTCCCTACCTTCACTTTAGTCATCCCTGTGACACAACACCAAACCACACGCTCAGTCAGCAAATCACACCAGACTGCTCCAAGTAAAATGATGCAAGTAAGAGCCAACAGAAAGCTCAGAGTAAACATTCTCATGTGTCCAGGCCAGTGTGAGTGTCTAGATGAGGGTCACTAGAATAACTCCGCTAGACAAGAAGCCAGAGTGAGCATGAGAAATTCTTTACCCACTACACTCTTCTGAGGTGGAGGTGGGATGATGCAGCCCAGCAGAGATTGTTTGGCCGATATCTTCTCATAAAGTCCCAGAAAATCACTGAAACGTCGTCGCACAGAGAACGTCTTATTAAGGAACATGGGGAGTGTAGTCTGGAGAGAGAGAGAGAAGCATGGTAAAGGGCCATTATGTCGATATGTAGCTTGAACAATCCAAAAAATTGTAACAGGGAAGCTTTTGCGTACCTGAGTTGACACTTTGTAAGACATGTAGGCATTCATGCCATCTCCTGCAACACAATAACATAGAAGAATTCAGTCACTATAGCTCTCAACATCCAGAACAAGAGACTGAATCTAGACCAGTGGTTCTCAACCATTTCACTCCTCAATGTCCGAGGAAATATTTGAAGGCCCGCACACGTAAGCTAAGATATTTTCTCTATTAATACTACTGTAATAAAGACATACCTGCTTGTTTTCTATCAGTATCAACAGAATAATTATTGATTAATTTTTTGATTTCTGAAGTTAAGAACTCAAGAATTGCATTTCTTAATGTTTACCAGATTTTAATATATAAAAGTAATAAATACAAATACTTCTCAAAAACCTCCCTTGTCAGTAGCTTCTAGTCATTTTAGGTGTAAAAAATCTTGTTGCAGCCAACTGTTATTCATGATCACATTATTTTATCACGTTTATATTTATTCATTTAGCAGATGCTTTTTTATCCAAAGTGACTCACAAATGAGGAATCATAATCATAAGCTCACTGGCTTGTAATGCAAATCATTTCACAGTTTACTTCAATTTATTCTTCTTCTAGACATTTACACTGTGAAAAATGCTTTTATCGAAGTTAATAAAACAAAGATTATTGGATAATAGAAAACACTGTTTTTAGTCTATCAACTTTAAAATTCAATAGGTTACTTGCTGTTTCATTATGATTATTTGTGAAATTTACTAGCAATTTCTGAGTGAAAATTATTTCTACAGCAAATTTTTCAGTGTACATTGGGTGACGAACAGTCTTGTACATTCATAGGAAATAGCTTGAAAAATAAGTTGCATAATACAAACCAATTTTCTCTGGATTAGTGACTGCGATGTTCAGCTCAAACTGGTCTCCACTCTCTTCCTCCTCCAACTGTTAAAGTTCATCAGCATTCAGTTAGAATTGAGAATCTACATAAATGTTACATGAAAGGGTCTTGTTTCAGTACCTCCTCCATGGTCTTGGTGACAATGCTGGGTTTGAGTATGGAATTAGGGACATGTGTGGTGTTGCAAGCCGATGCGTTCGGGCCAATAATCTCTCTCCTGCCTTGACTAGTGGTGTTGGTGAGTGTCAGCTCTACAGTGGCCTCTAGTGTTTGAACAGAGAGAACAAATAAAGCACAGAGGTGTGAAGTATGTGAGTAATAATAGCATTTCACCATTATACTTTAGTGTAGTATTATTTTGGGAAATCTGTACTTTACATTAACTCTTTTAAAATCAGGTACTTAAAAGTAAATAAAAGCCTTTTACTTCATTACGAATTTTTAAAATTAGCTACATATCATGACTTGCATATTTTTAAATCACTGAGGAAATATTTATCCAAATGTGACTAAACATGCATGTCAGTCATGTACACATATAAACTATCCCTTTCCAACACGTACTTCATGCTCTAGTAAAGTGTTTTTACAACCACTAAAAATCACTATTCAAATGTTTGTAAAATCATCTGCTGACAACTTGAGCCGAGAACATTCATGAAAAAGCTTTCAGGATATTGGTTTCAGTTTAACATCTACTGTGCCCTAGATTCTTACATAGTTAGATCAATGAGAAGATATTATTTTTGACAGTTTCTTTAGAAAGTTTCTGCTTTAAAATTACTAAAATTAGAACATCTCTACTGTTTTCAAAAACCAATTTGAAGCTAAGAAATAGTGTTTACTTCTTACTTTTAAATACCCAAGTTCAATTATAAGTTGATTCTTTTTTACTTTCACTCAAGTTCTTTTGGCTAGGTACATAATTTAAATTAAGCACAATTTTTGACATAGTTAATACACTTTAACTTAAGTACTATTTTCACATAACATCTATAGCATCATCTGGCCTGCATGTCAAATCAAGTGTCATTACGAATTTATTGCTCATTACGAGAGTAATGGTGCAGCGACGGAGTGAAATACCAGTGAACAGATCCAGCTCTTCATCAGAGTGAAGGCCATTAGTGGCGCGATGGACATCGCTCCTGATGTACGAGCCCTCCTCACGGAAGATATCGCCTTCATCAGGAGCTGATGTGGGTGTGATCGGTTTACTCTGCAAAAAAAAGAGAGATGAACACAATGCCACGATAACAGCTGATAACCATGACATAATTGAGAATAACCGCTGCAGACACTGACAATACGCTATGAGCTAGCTTCTGTCAAATGACAGATAAATATTACCCCACATAAGATTTAATCAGATAATAAAAACTGGTCATTCGTTCTGAAGCAGGTGTCTCACTCTCGCGCCGGTGAATATGTCCTCGCCTTCATCATCCTCATCATCCTCGTCGCTGTCCAGCACTCGAGTGTCTAATTCTGCCTCCTGATCTTCATTATCAGGGAAAGGAGGAGGATTCCGCCCGCAGCCGCCTGACATCGCTTGTTTCGACCAGAGGAAATATATGTAAGAACAAACACACCTAACCGATCAAGCCTTGTAATTTCTACCTGACTGTCCGTTACAGGTAAGCGTGGATTAGATTTCACTGCTAGGTAACCTCAGCCTACTTAAAAACATCCGCGGATGCCTCTGCGCTCTCAGGCTCAGAGAGAGAGAGCGCTGATGAGCCACTGCCTCCTGATGGTCTGGAGCAAATACTACAGCTACTTCTACAACTACACTTACTAGCAAACACACTGATGCTGTGCATTTAGGACAGGGGTGTCAAACTCAATTCCTGGAGGGCCACAGCCCTGCAGAGTTTATGCAGCCTGAATGACTTAATTAGCTGGATCAGGTGTGTTTAATTAGGGTTGCATCTAAACTCTGCAGGGCTCAGCCTCCGGCCCTCCAGGAACAGAGTTTGACACCCCTGATTTAGCATATGCTGTCATTCAGTGAATATATTTTATCAGTTCAGCTACAGGAATACACATTTACTCTCAAATCACTCATTGGTAATTGTTTCATCATGACTTGAGAGCAGCTCAATTATGTGAACCGATTCAACCGGTTTAATCAAACTCATGCATCATTCGACTTAAAAGAACGATCAGCTCACAAATCGTACTTGGCATGAATTCATTGAATTCAAAAGAAAATCACACCACAGCATATCTGCAAGTATCCCATTTAATAAAATAAATTTTCAATCTCATAATTCAAGATATGTTTGAAAACAATTTATCTAGTGCACAGTAATTACTCATGATCTTCAAAAACATGCATTTACAAAAATATATATATTCTAATACATTTCTTATATATTTCTTTGAGCGTCTAAAGATTTTTGCACTTGTCCAGTTAGTGTTTCTGCTGGTGTCAGAATTGGATAATTCTAAATTCAGTGAGCAGGGCAACGATGAGAAAGACAATGTAGAAGATCAGTAGAAAAATGCCATAGACTCGGCTGAGGTGAAAACACTGAAGAGGAACCAGTATGAAGGAGACGACGAGAGACAGACCCAGTGCTCCTGAGAGAACCCAGCACAGCATCCCCTCTGGTTCCAGCTGACCACAAAACAGAACACAGATCAGACTCCGTCACTCATCTATACTGGAATATTCAACTGACTAAAAGCTTGCAACATATCCATCCAGTTACATGTATATGACATTGACATTGTATATAATATATAGAGTGCGAGACATACCATCACAACATTATTTTTATTCTGAAAGATTTGCAGCAGGCAGCCCAGACCCACACCAAACAGCATGTCTTAATGCAATGTTAAAGGCATATCAAGTATGGTTATGGTTTATGGTAATGTACCAGGATATTTACAATCCTGTAAACATAGAATGATTAAATCTGTTAATATATTTGTTAATGCACATACACAAAAAAGGAGAACTTTTAAAAAAAAGCATATGATAAAAGATACTAAAGATAATGCCCCCGAAACAGGCAGAAATGGCCATCCGTGGGTATCCCTGACGGGCTATAGTAATGTCTGCAAAGCAATCTGTCAAAACACACAAATATTACACATGGTCTAACAGAGGTAAAAACATTATAGTGTATAATATCCCACTGGTGTATGATTCTTTAAAATATTAAAAGCCATCAAACACTATCTCATGCATTACATTAGTACTTAACAGTGCCAACAAAAATAAAACCATGCAATCTAGTAGTTGTAAAATTATTTTCCTTTCATTTCAAGTTCTAGAATATTGGCAATGAGCAAAAATTAAAAAAAAAATAATAATAATAATGGGAAGATAATGTGCTGTTTGTGTTTTTTCATGTGAGTGAATGTGTACCTCCAATGCTGTTACCCCAGGCTAACAAGGTGAGGCCCAGTACAGTGTTGCTGAGACTGAGAACAACCCCCAGCAGGTGCAGCACACTAACAATCTCAGACGCCACAGTGCTGATCCACAGCGCACTGACCACAAAACCTAGCAGAGAATAGAGCTACGCACGCACACACACACAGCAATAGAACAAATTCAAAATGTTAAAAACAAAATTAATATCTTAATTCAGCAAGGATGCATAAAATTGATTAAAAGAGACAGTAAAGACATTTAAAATGTCTATACAATGATTTCTATTTAAAATACTGTTCTTTTGAAAGTTCTACTCAAAGAAGTCTAAAAAAAGTTATGGTTTCCACAAAAATAATTAAGCCACACATGCTTTAAACATGAGTAATGGCTGCTGAAAATTCAGCTGTCATCACAATAATAAACTGAATTTTAAAATGTTAAAGGAATAGTTCACCTCAGAAATGAAAATTCTGTCATCATTTACTCAGCCTCATGTCGATCCAAACCTGTGTAAGTTTCTTTCTTATGTTGAACACAAAATCAAACAGTTGATAGCCCCCGCTGACTTCCATAGTATTTCCTTCCCTACTATGGAAGTCAATGGGGGCCGACAACAACTTGATTACCAGCATTCTTCAAAATATCTTCTTTTGGTGTTCAACATAAGAAAGAAACTTATAGGTTTGAAACAACATGAGGGTGGGTAAATGATCAAATAAATGCATAAGAATATAAGAGCTGTCTTTAAAAAAAAAAAAAAAAAAAAAAGAAGATGATTCATACAAAGTGATATCTTGGAGGACGCTCATTTGTGGTAGTGAAGAAGACTATGCCAGAGAGGAAGACTCCAATGCAGAGTACAAGCACCCACACTGGAACTTCTCCTTCAATGAGCAGTAAGCCATCTTGAATGAAAGAGAAACATTGTCTGTTTCAGTCACATGTACTTTAGAGAACATGAAATGATTACACAATATCTGCATCAACAGCATTTATCTTTTCACATACAAAAGGAATTTCAGTTCATCTGACAGAATGTAGCAGGTGCATTAAAGCAACAAATGACATAACTGTATTTTTTATGTACACGTAAGAGATTGCTGTCGAACAGGTTTAGTTTCATAGTTCAAATAAAAATGTCAACCGACTTACACTTTCCTGACTGGAGGGTAAGCACACAGACCAGAGGCCCAGTGATTACATGAAGACAGTTCAGAGGGCGTTTCCAGTTGTGATCCTCCTTATCTGTGTCCACCACAGGAATTGTCAACAATAACAGCACTTCTACAGGCACCTGACACAGTCAGAAAAGGATCTTCATCTTAAAATTACATAGGCATGCATATTAGATTCAAACAATCCAACAATTGGACAATTAGATAAGTTTATTTTGAACAATAGGTTACTAGAAGAATGATTACTTATTTAGAACCCAGAAGTGATCATGAAAGTGAATGCACATGTTTTCACCTTGATCACTTTGAGGACTTTGGCACTCCAATGCTGTCTTCTCCAGGTCCGACTATCCACCGGGTTAATGGCATTCAGGAAGATCTGAGCAGTGGATTGAGTGTAAGGCAGCAAAGGCTCATACTCTCCTTCATCTGAAACACACACACACACACACACACACACACACATACAAATACACATACACATACATACATATATATATATATATATATATATATATATATACACACCAACACTTACAAACACATACATGCAAGATTTTCACACAGATAAACACTGTGACACCACACAGTACTTCCTTAAAGATGCAATATTCTCTCTCACTTTCACTGTTACCAATACAGAATGCAACATACACTTGCAAAGTCCCATAATTATGAAAGTGTGTGGTGTTAAAACAATCATAAATGAAACAACCCACTGAAACTTCAGCCACTTACTTAGCCAACATAGTTTTAAGCTGAGAGGAAGTGACCCACCGTGTGCTTGTATGCTGCCACTCTGAATTTCTCTATATGAATCAGATGGTAGAGTCTCCCCTAAAATTCAAGAACAGCACTTATTAATCTCTGCCCAATGATCATATTAACACTGCTGTTCATTTCATAAACTTCAATAGTACTTTATTTAAATAGACAGTGCTTTGATTTGGCATTGTTGTGAGCACTATATCTGAATGTGTGAAAGCTTAGTGCAGTTAGTTGAGATTTTACTAGGGATGGGAACAAGTACCAAAGTAAGTAAAGCTCAAGTCATCAAAAACAATAATTTTGTGAGTTTACAACATATTTTGATGTGTTTACCTTAAAAGAAAAATGGTCACTCCTCATACAGGAATTGTAATGAAACTGAAAGCGGGCAGAAAGTGTGTGGTGTGTGATCAGTGCTGAGAAAGACTGCAGTCTCTTTACCCTGTTCTCTGCCTGTGGTTTGGGCCGATCCATTTAGCTGATGCTTCTGACGATTGTATATATATGCACTCACAATCACAGTCAAAACATATGCAATATACAGCCCCAGATAACCTGTGGAGAGCAGAAAAGAATGATAGGACAAAAGAAATATTAATCATATCCATATACTATACAGGAAAGTGGAACATGCAGAATGAAAAAATGTGCCATTTTCCTAAATTAATGAAATTATGGTATAAATCTGATTAAGTGAAAAATGGTTATCAGACCCATGGCTTCTCCCATGGAAATATGGCCTTTATATAGGATATTGAAGGTCCAAAACACGGCTGCCATATAGAAAACGACATCACGAAGGAATGGACGGGATGCCACAGTGAAAGGCTTAACTAGAGCAATGCTTCCAGCTACCACTGTTGTGACAAAGATTCCTGCTCCTAGAAAAAAAACAAAAAAACAAAACAAAATCAAATTAGGAAAATGGGTTTTTTATGATTGATGAATCTGTTCACAAGAATTAAAGGTGAAGTGTGTAATTTCTGCAGCACCCAATGGTGCTGTATAAATTTATTTCAAACACTTCCCCTGTCTGACATTGTTCAGTCAAAACAAATAGTCCCAAGGCTATGGGTAGACCCACTTGCATGATTCAAGCAACTTGCAATTGTACAATTCATTTCGGTGCCTTTATTGGTTGGGAATTACAGTTTACATTTAAATACTCCAACACATGTCATTAATGTGTGTGTGGGTGTATGTTTAACAGAGCCAATCTCTCACCAAACAGTGCTCCAACAGCAAGACCAGCAGTCTGAGGGTGGGAGAAAGCAGCCATGGCACTGAACACATCTGGAGCCCCATTTCCAAGCGCCAGGAATGTTACGCCCTGTTCTACTCAGTCACGGAAAACAATGAAAAAAATTGGACTGACACAACCTCTCAGTGCAATTTGGACCTTTTCCAGTAATCAAAACACAAACTCATCATTGAGGATTCCACTCAGTCACACATACTACACACCCCTCTCAGTCATGCACACACTTTAAACACACTTTGAAAACACTTCACGGTCATGAACAAACTTAAAGGAATAGTTCACCCAGTTGATGGTCCCCATTGTCTTCCATTGTATTTTTTCCCCTACTATGGATGTCAATGGGGGCCAACAATTGTTTGATTACCAGCATTCTTCAAAATATCACCTTTTGTGTTCAACATAAGAAAGAAATTTATACAGGTTTGGAACGACATGAGGGTAAGCAAACACTGACAGAATTTTCATTTTTGAGGTGAACTATTCTTTTAAGATCACAAACTGTAACTGAGTGTTAAACAAACACTACCCAGGATGACACAGTCTTGGCAAACACTATGACCTAGTAACAGACTAATCATTTGACATGTCTAGCTGTTTAGCATGCTGTAATATTCTCTACACTCCAGGACCCAGGAGTTTATCACTTCTGTGGTTGATAAGGACACAGCAGAAGCCCACAGCAGGAGTAATTAACCTTCTCAACCTATGCAATATGAGGACAAATTACAAGGATCAGTTGATCAGCCATATTTCAGCTATTTAAAGGATACGGCCACATTATGAGTCAGTCTCAGTGTGGAGGAAATGGCTGAGAGGTTTGGACAGAAACTGAAAAAAAACAAAACAATACAATCAAAATACATATGAACAGTTCATTTGCAAAAAAACGATAAACGCCACTTAAATACAGCTGATTAACCGATAAACACCAGCTGATTGCCGCACATTGTTATCCACATATAGCGTGATCTGAACCCTAAACACATTTTGTCAAAAAAGCCTGAACTCTCCACTTTCAAGGCATCACGAGGTCACGTTTTACTGCAGAAGCCGACAAGCGCCCTTGTTGTTTGTGAACAGAAGCCAATAAGTCCATTTTAGCGAATCAGCGCGCTGTATTCAGGTCAGGTGACAAGGCTACTTTCACTTTGAAAAGACTTGCTAGCTGAGAGGAGTTTCATCGAAGCTGACTAAAAGTGATCGAGGATGAATAATTTCGACGAACTTGATGAACCTGTGATATCTTCTTCAGGGCTTAAAAGGAATATAAAAGCTGAAACGTTTTCATGGAACCTGGAAAAAGCAGCGCGTTACATGGTGAGGAAAAAGCTCTGTGTATTGCGTGTAATCACATCCATACAGTCTATGATCACAACAACGTTTGTCAGGCATCTACATTGTCATTGTCTACCTTTTTTTTTTTAACTCTAAAACTTGAAATGTGGAGTTATCTGCTTTTGCCAAAAAAACGACTGTTGGAGTTATCTGCTTTTGCTATAAAACAAACTTTTAATATGTAAAAAAAACATACTTTCAATGAACTTTAATTTTGTAAATTGCCTGTATTTGTTTAGTTATTATTACTTAATCAAAACAACCTAACTGCAGTTTGATTGATATTACTTGGAATGTGCAATAAAAAGAAAAAAATGGAGTTACCGGTTTTTGCAAATGAACACTTCATATTATAATTCATATTTAAACCCAAATTTCTGTTCTTTATAGAACAAATTCGTCCTAAATACATTTTGCACCCTTATGACAAATCAACTGACTTATTGACCCTCAAAAAGCAGAACCTTTTTAAAACAAAGAGACTCAACTCTAAATTCTCCAGATAAATGAAAGACATTGTTTCTGTCACATGAGTAAATAGAGAAGTGAAACCTAGTTCATGGCCAAAGACTCAGCTCTATTGATAGTGTTAGGAGATCACAAAGGAATATACACCTTTCTAAAGTGTAACAATTATTGTTTTTAAATTTTAATCAGTTACTAATTTTAATTGCATGACAATCCTAATTATCAGTTTAACTGCATAGTGCAACTGGAATACAACGAGAACATACAAACACACCAATTCATAGCATTTTGTTGTTGTTATCATTACAATGGATGTCAATGGTCACCAAAAAGGTTTGTGTGTGTGTGTTATGCACAAGAAATTCAGTAATGTGGGTTTGTAACGACATGAGGTGAGTAAATGATGAGAGCATTTTTATTTTGGGGTGAACTCTCCCTTTAAGACAGAACTGACCACCAAATAGCATATATAAGCCGATTAATAACCCTTTAAATCCTCTCAAACTAACCACTCACAAATCTGATGCAATCAACCCAAGAAGAAGGAACAGAACACACAACCAGATGACCTGAAAGAAATAAAAGAAAAGAAGGAAGGAAAGAGAAAACGTGAAAGTGGCTTTAACAACATACAAAACCAAAGAGATACACAAGCAATACAAAATCAGATTACACATCCTGGATGATGCATTGTCATTTAAGTTTCAGTTGGATATGTAAACAGAAACATGTCACACTCCACAAATAAACTTACACAACAACACTCAATTGACTGAGCTAAATGTGTCCTTACATAGAGTGTGATGGCTAGAGGCAGCAGATTAGGTGGGAAGAGGCAAAAGGTGACCACAGGGTACTTGATAAAGCCTTCATCTGAAGTACAGTCCGGTGTATTCTTCACAAACTCACATCTCTGACTGGCAGACAGGTTCATCACCACATCACACTGCAACACAGATCAACAAATGCAGCTGTGCAGGATTCAATGCCAATAGTCAAACAGCACCGCACTGAATTTATATAACACAAAGTTTAATCATGGTAAAACAGAGCAAAATGTATCTGTCACATAATGACAGATAATGTACATATATACAACGTCTTTTTTTACTTGATCATACATTTCAGAGGTGTTTTGCCCAGCTCACCTTGTCTCCATTGCGGTTCGGTGTAACTTCTCCAGGTCTGTCTGAACGCGAGACATTCCCATGAGGTACGAGGTGTGTGTCGGACACGTAAACAGATTTCTGGCAGCTGACACGATCCCATTGCAGAGCAACGGTGCAAAACAACACTAACAGCAGAGCACGCATTTGTAAGCTGATACTCCTTTAACATTGCTTTTCAGTGGTCAACACTAGTAGTTGAATTGTGGTAGAACGACGGCAACTTTCAAGGTTCCGTTTCGCTCTTCTCCTTCAGTGTGATAAACTCCATGTATTTAGACGCTGTGAATCACAATCTGTGGTTGGATCTAAAATAACGCGGGGTTACACATCCTGACACGAGAGAGTCGACTAAAAAGGGAAATGTATCAGCCTGTCGGGTCATTCCAGTACTTCCTATACAAACAGCGTGACGAGCTTTCTTATCCTCCCTCCCTCTGTCCTGAGGTTAAAGAGACATTTCACTCTTTTCCACTTAAAGGGATAGTTCACCCAAATGAAAATTCCGACGTCATTTGTGACCCTCTCAGTGAAATCCAGGCTAAAGACTCAAAATCTAATTATGACATAACAAGCATCAAAGTTTGATTTAATTTCACTATAATTTCAATCTTTGGCATGGCCTTACACAGTCAATATTAAAGATATAAAGGTTACACTTTCACAGAATGTTCTTTACCTTATGAAGGATGATTTTATGTAGAAAACAGTAAATCACAAAAAATGACTTTAGCTGGGTTTTCACCGAGAGGTTCACATTTACTCACCCGTGTCGTTTTAAACCCAAGACGTTCATAATCTTCGAAACGGAGCCTAAGGAACATGGAAATACTTGATGTTAGGAGCTTTTTTTAATCCTCTCGCAAAACTGTTACGTTCTCCTTAAGAAATTTTGCATTCCCTGAAAATCTTTGTGTTGCTTCGCAAAAGCATTGAAATTTTGGGCGAACTAACCCTATAAATGTCACTTTCTCTGTCTGTTTTAAACTTGGCTTACATGTTTTGTAATGTCACGTAACCAAAATAGTTGGTCAATGGCATTTTAAACAGTATTAGACTGTGGCTTTATTTACTTTTTTCCCTTTTTAAAAGTGTTTTTAAGAGGGCACTGTTTTAAAAATTCTTTTTAAAAACAGTTTTGTTTTGGGTTAATTTTGATTAAGAAAATAAATGTTGCAAAATTGCTAAATTTTCAACATACATGCAAGTACATCCCTTTCTGATGAAACATCTTAAACCAGCCAAAGGTTTGCTAACTTTATGCAAGCTGGTGTCCCAGCCTGACCGGTTGAAAAGTTCCCATAAGCCGTCTAAAACATCAGTCCAGCTGGATCACACTGGGAGACAATCTTAGACCAGCAAAACTGTATGATTTGACCTTCATTAATTCAGGAGGCTGAAATGTGAATACATTCACGTGAGAGCAACCTTCTGACACTCTGTAAAGTTTGATGATCCAGGTATATTTCTTCACCCCACTCACTTTGACCTTCATAAAAGTCTTACTTGTAAACTAGAAGACATCAGTATCTGAGAGCAGCCCTTTTAAATTCTCTAAAGTTTCATTAGGCTATGTCAAAATCATTTGGAGTTCATTTATGATTTATTGGGCTGGGCTCAGTGAATAGTGCGAATAATATAGATGTCAACCACTGGGCTCACTGCCACGTACTCCAGCTATACTTTGTCTCCAAACTGCCTCATTTATTTAGGTTGATATATTTGGGGCCAGTGCTGGGTAGTAATGGATTACATGTAATCTGGATTACGTAATCAGATTCCAAAAATTGAGAATGCTCAACTGGATTATATTACATTTTAAAATGCTCATAATCAGATTACAGTTACTTTTTATGGATTACATGATTGCATATTATTAAAAAAAATGGCAGTAAATCATTCATAATTTAATGATTCTCCCTAATTATTCTTTTTTTCTCTTTTAATGTTTCCTTTCCAAAAATCCAAATGTGTATCGTATAGCTTTGACAATATTCACAATATAGAATGGCCATGTAAATGTCATGTAAATAATTTTGCGATCCATGCTTCTGAATTTGGGGGAAAAGCAAGGTTTAAAACAAGTTCTAAAAATCTAAAAGTAATCTAAAAAGTAGTCAGAATTCATTAACTAAAATGAGTAACATAGATTATGTTACTAACTACAATGTTCGTCATGTAATCTTTAGCCAGTAACAGACTACAATTTGCAAGTAATCTAATCAGTACTATTTTTAATCACTAAATGTGATGGGAATTAAGACCAAAGGTTTCAGGTCAAATACTTTGTTGGAAAATTACTTGCTAAAGTGTTAGAAGGGAATAGTGAACTTCTTTGAATTTAGCAAACGGATAAACAGCATGCACATTTCCTGTGATACAGTTGAGAGGTAATCTGTTTTATATTTAGTAAAAAAAAAAAAAAAGTATCATTATAGGTATCATTTAATGGATTAATATAAATGTTGAAATATTGCTACAGTTATTTTTTGAGGATTACGATTGTGACATTATTTGAAATGTCTCATGGCAAGGTTTGGTACTGAGAAACATTTTGGTCATGTCAACTTGCCTAGCATAGCAGGACTGAGCTAAAAAAGAGTGAGTTCAAAAAAAGCATGGATTGTCTCATCTTCTTTTATGAGAATCAGTGTGTTTGGGGGATCTGGTTGCTCACGCAAACAGCCATTGCAAATGAGAAGGGTCGTGTCATCACTCTGATCGAACAGCTGATGAAACAAACCGGGGGCCAGTTGCTTTAACACAACACATGTGTTAAGACTGTGACTAAAGAACTAGTCTGACCAACTAGCAATTAGCAAAAGGGTAATCTGTTTCAATTTTCAGATTCAAATTAGACCAATCTACAACTGATTTGAATGTTATGACCAGTCTTAAAGAAAAAAAATTAGACAGAAAACTTGTAAGTTTATGCAGCTGGCCACTGTTCTCGAATACAGTTTTAAATATTATTTCTAATACAGCTGGCAATATGGTTTTCTTGATATGATGAAGGCATTAAAAGAACTGTAGCATTTCCATGACACGACTTGTATTGGATTTTGGAGGAATAAACAGAACAGGAATATTCTTATTTATTCAGGAATTGGATGTTTGCTCTGGTCAAGATGGTACTTTCATTTACAGTATCTCAATGCCCAAAATTAGTCTGTCAAAAATTACCTAAGCAATTACTTCACACCATCCAGCAAGTTTGTATCTCTGCATATGTTTCTCTGAGTGCTATAGCTGGGGCTGAAGGAGTTAATGTGGAAGCGTTAATGGGTAAAATTGGTTTGACGGCATGTCTTAACTATTTCAGGATTGTTTCTATCAGGGTTGGACTGACAGCACCAATTGGGGTCTGCCAGTCTCAAATTGGGGTCTCAAATTGGGATCATTCATAGAGACACAGCTAGCATCAAACCCACCACGTACACACTCATGCACACATGTCCACTTGGACACATGTACACACATGTTGATGACAGCTTTGACACCATCTTCTTCCCCCCTTGGAATTAGAAGCCTGCTGGGTCACAAAGATTCTAGCCCACGGAAACTGTCTACTAAGGTCACTCAGGCTGGATGGATACAGTTTCTCCTGAGGATGACGAGTATATTTTTGGCTCATGTCGTGAATTTTCTGCAATTGCTACACTGCAGTGGTGTTTAAAATATATTGCTTATAGATGGAAGGAGAAGAATAGTAGCATATGGACCTCCAAGACAACATGTACATGACAAATTAAGATATTTAAGAACATTATACTTTTGCTCTGTGAACTCCAAAACTTAACTGTTGTGCCAAACAATTGGCTATTAAGGTTTGGAATGTGGTTCCGGTGTTGACAATTAAGTATTGTTTTTTTTACATGGAAGATCTATATTACACAAAACTGCCTGTTTATCACTGATTTCTTAAATATTTGAATCTGTTAAATTACTTTTGTACTTCAAAATTGGTCACATCCTAATTTTACTGGACAACATGCAGGACCATAACCAAAACTCTGTTAGTGTGCTCTGAAAATAAAATAAAATAAAATGATACTGACCCACAAAAACAGACAATTATTCATGTTGCTTGTCAAACTAGATGTGTGTTTAGTTATTCATGTTGCTTTTTGGTTGAATGTTTTGTCTCCTACAGTGATTTATGCTTGTCAGAGCGCAGTAACTCATTAGGATACTGAGTAAAGTAAATAAGCAATAAAATAAGAAAAACAATCTTGAAAGCAAGGGTTATTTATATGTGTGAGGCTGGGAGGGGTAATATTGGCTTTCAACAGCTTGAAGTCTCATTGGTCTGCACTGGATGCTAATTCCATAAAGAGTTAAAGGGTTTTGCTGAGCCATCACAGAATGCTATCAAAACTCTCTTTCAGTACAGAGGCTGCCTGCAGTTCCTGGTCTGTCCTGTTACCCAGATTTTCTTAAAGGTGAGATGTTTCTGACCTGTTACACATGCTGTATAATTGTTGGATGTGTTTTAAGATGACTGTATACATTTTTACATAACTTTGAAAGTTCAACAAAGAGAGGAACTCGCACACATAATGGTAGAAGATTTCTTACAAAAAAATTATATGAGCGATCTCCTCTCCTTATTGAACTTTGGTATTTTTTTTAGTTTACACACTAAAAGTAATTCTTCAATTTTACAAAAGTTTATAAGAAATTTTTTCATTTCTATAAGGCAAAGATATATCTATATTTTTAATGACTATATAGATGTGTTTTATGAGATGTGTGTTAGTGGCATTCAAAGCAAAGGAATATGTTTAATTGTAAGCCTAAGCATCCTCTTGCATGCTGTGTTTCAAGCAGAGTGTGTAGTCTTTGATCAGACACTTGAATTGTGAAGAATCCTCTTGGAATAACCTGGGGTTAGGTGTCATGCTCAAGGGCATAATGTTAATGGTTTATGGATGAGCCTTGGGTATTTAATTTACTGTAAATTGAGCCATATTTAAATGTAGGATAATGTTTGAAATCCAGAAAAATGTCCATATATTATCAAGATAACATAATACGGGTAACATAGAGGAGCTGAGGGAACACTATGTGCTAACATTTCAATAACCCTGAAATCTGAGGTCTCAGTCAATCCATCACCCCACTCATCACTGCAGTTACGCTCCAGTTATAGATCTTGAGAAATTCTGGACATATGAGTTTTAGGAATTTTGAGAAAAAGAAGTTGTATTACTTTGAGGATGTTGAATACTGTTACTGAAAGAGACAGCCCAAGAGAGAGGATGAAGAACGAAGCAGCCTCTGTATAGCTGATCTGTTGCCTGATACAGTTTCTGATTAATGTCTTTAGCCATTTGCTCTTGATACAACACTTTGGATAAATTTACACACAGATATCAGCTTTCTGCTTCACTCACATTTATGTTACATGCCGCTAAATGATAGTACTGGGTGAAACATAGCAGCATAGTCCATTTGACTCCACCCAGATTAATTTTTTATTATCTGCAATTTTTTACACCAAAAACATCAGTAAGTTCATGTTGTTAACTATATAGCTGTAATAATTATATACATGAGTTGCTTGACATTACTATGGGCATCATGTTGATTAAATATTGTATATTCATCCCATACGGATCAAGGTAACATCAGTTTATGTACAGCAGCTGTTTGCATTACATGGGCAGCAAATATTCCTTTTTTGTCAGTCAGTTTTTGGTGTAAATGATTTATACATGAGTGAATACAGAAGTTAATTGCTTCATTAACTGACAAAACAGCCACTTCTTGCATGTGATTGGTGGGAAGTTTTTTGTGTAACGAATGAGAGTGTTAATTGAGTGTGGAGGAGTGTGACTTGTTTATAGCTGTAGTTTACAGTGTTAAAAGTGATGACTGTTGATAGTAGTACTCAGTGGCTGTAACTGAATAAGGAGTGTATGTGATGAACGCAGCAGAGAGGAGCTTAGAGAGACTGCACTGCAGAATTTAATGTTTTGAGATCAAATGTTTCTACTTGACTGCAAACCAGCTTGTCCAGGATATCATTAAGGCATACGTCTAAGTAACATACGAGCTAGAGAGAAGTTGACCCTCACATGGTTTATCATTTGCTCGATGTGTTGACCATCAAACAATGCTTGGACAAATACTCTTCAGGACCGTCTCACCCTGTTCTCTATATTTCCTAACAGAAGAGCACAAGAAGCCTGCCATTATGTCTGAGTAAGTCTGTAAACACATCTTCAACTGGAAATCTCACAAGTCAAGCACTAACACATATACAGTGCTAAAGTGTTGAAATATGTTATTTCTCTCTTAAAATCCTAACAGCAAAAAGATGACCTCAAGCCGTCGGCAGCATCTCAAGGTAAACATGAGCATTTGAGTCTGTTTGGTTTGTGTTTACTCTAGAGATGTGTGTTATGTTGCATCTATCATTTCCTCATTGTTTGTTCTAGAGTTTGATACTGGGTATAGCCAAGGATCTGCTGACGTCTGAGGAGAAGCGGGTAGAGGAGGAAAGAGCCCACTATATGGAGGAGAAATGTCCTCCTTTATCTCTACCTGGCTCAGTGCAGGAATTACAGGTACACAAGCATGACATCTTTTATTATTATGGTGGTATTTTACTCTGTTATTAAATGTTTTCTCCACTATGGTCAGGATCTGTGCAAAGAGCTTCATCAGAAGACTGATGCTGTGGATGAGGAGAGATATGACCTGTCTGTTAAAGTGGCCAAGAGCGAAAAAGAGGTTTTAAATGGATGGATTCTGATCTCTCATTTGTTTATCCTTCATGGGCTTGACTTTCAGCAAATAACACTGTGTGTTTTTTTAGATTGAGGATCTGAAGATAAAGGTTCAGGACCTGATAGGTAAATTCAAGAAACCCGCTCTTAAGAAAGTACGCATGTCTGCTGACACCATGCTGCAGGCTCTGCTGGGCTCCAAACACAAGGTGTCTCTGGACCTGAGAGCCAACCTCAAACAGGTCAAGAAAGAGGTCAAGGAGGAGGTGAGCGCACACTAGGGCAATAAAGAATCCCATACTTGCCAAAGTAATTATTATTTTTCATCTTGAAATTCTTTTGTGAATTATTTTAGGACAAGGAGGCAGTGGGAGACTGGCGTAAGAACATCGAGGATAAGGCTGGCATGGGCGGCAGGAAGAAGATGTTTGAATCCGAGGCTTAAACAGGCAG
>JAFVLL020031371.1:0-13482 GCA_021397915.2 Tor tambroides
ATTAATTTTAGAAAAATGTGCGATTAATTAGTTAATTTTTTTTAATCGATTGACAGCACTAATATATATATATATATATATATATATACACACACACACACACACACATTATGTAATTATATAATCAATTAGTATTGAATAATATTGAATATTTAAATTTAATAAAGAAATATAAATTTTTGTATAAATGTACACGTGTAGAAATACAATAAACAAACCAAAAAAAAGGCACAATGAATGATTGTTTGGTACGAGCAGTATGTCTTACAACATGTGGGGAATATATTTTATATTTAGAAA
Source organism: Tor tambroides (assembly GCA_021397915.2). Lineage (NCBI taxonomy): Eukaryota > Metazoa > Chordata > Actinopteri > Cypriniformes > Cyprinidae > Tor > Tor tambroides. The sequence goes on from JAFVLL020031371.1 coordinate 301, forward strand.
AATGGCATTGGGCTGGTTTGCGCCCCAGGGCCTTACAAGACCATAATTCATTCTTGCTTTTCACAAGCACATGACAAAATTCAGTTTTCTCAAGTTTGTTTCGAGTTCATGTAACCGGAAAAGCAATAATGGGTGGTTTGCGGCTTTTAGTCCACGTTTGTTAGTTTTGAGGTCACCACCACGGAAGCAAACTCATCTTTTAGCAGACTTCCACTTACAAAATGCAGGTTCTTTCTTTTAAATATTAATGTCATTCTGCACTCAAGGGCATATGCAAATTTTCATCCAATCAAATGCTTTCTAGAATGAGAATGCCCCTCCCCCAAACTTCCAATTCACTGCCAAAAATACAGGCAGGATGATCCTTTAACTTCTTCTTCTTCAATAGTAATGCAGTATGTCAACATACTAAATGGTTCCAAGAGGCCTTTAAGATATTCAACAAAAGCGAAACTTTACTTAAAAGTAACCAGTCTTGGCGTTTCGTTCTTTAAGCCACTCCATCAGTACCTTCGCACCTGCGAGACTGCCGTGCCATCGCAACTATACAGAACGTGATCCTCCATTAGCATAAGAATCCAGCGCTCGAAATAATATTAATCACGCCTGCCAATCCTCAGCGCTGCAATTACGCCGTGCTGTTTATTTAGTGTGACTGGAAAACGTCGACCCATTAGCATAGCAGATGAGCGCGCTCTGTAATTAGTTTATGACAATAAGACGCCACAAACCTCCAAACAGATCAATTTGAGTAATGTGTAATGTCATTAAGAGGAAAACACTTGTTGCTACGAGAAACCCATATGCTTTTTAAAATGAGGACTATTCATCACGGTAATTTTGTCATTGTTTTAGTTAAGGTGACACTATTTGCATCTTGCCTCCACGCAGCACCTGTCTGACGATTAGCTCAAGAGCTTTAATTTAAACGGGAACTCGGGCTTAATGAGGAAAACTGATGAGGTTCTCGTTGCCAGTTACATCATTGGGATCATCAATAATATTATGCACATGTCAGTTTGCACAGAATTAGATGGACTAGGTGGTCAAACGTGTGACATCCGAAGCTCCAAACCAAGTTTTAAGGAACAAAACAGACCAGTATGGAGGGAATATTTAGTGGTCATCTCATTAAAAAGTTGGCGGTAAGTAAAAAGCCCTTTGCCAAGACCTCTGGGCCGGTGTGTGCTTCTGGACTGCATCTATTCAGACTTGGAAATGAAACGGATGAGCTTGTTAGCACAGATGAAAACACCCACTAATGAAGACCGGTCTAGTCCGAAGGGAAACATTAGATGGATAAACCAGAAAAGCCTGCAGAACATGGTGGAATTGAGTCATCTATGTCAGATCTCTACTAGTTTTGCTTCAGGGCCAAGATTTTAGACCAAGACCAAGAAGTGATCTAACACAAGGGCTGAATACTGACAGATTTCACAAATCATTTCAATCCTGACTCACAAGCTCTTGATTCATTTTAATATTGATTTTGGATATATATCAGGTACAGTACATGTCAATTTTTCCTAAGGAAAACAATCTCTCTGCTAAAGCTGTAAACTATAGAAGGAGTCAGTAGGTAGACTACATTCTATAATATACTAACATTTTTTTCTAAAACTGTTAGTGTTATCTTATTTAATGCATGTTTGAATAAACATGTCATGAAATCAGACAGCCACCATTTAAATGTTCATATTTTAGCAACGAAACAGAATAGAAACATTATATAATAATAAAAAAGTTGCTATAAAAACCACACCATTATAGCCTCTTTATAAAGTTAAAATGAACAAAAGTCTAAACTGAACAGCTAGTAAATATAAAATGATGAAAGCAACACATAAAAAGCTATATACAAACAATTAAATTGCACACAGTCAACTTTTTTAATTAGCCTATAGATTTATTTTTCTATTCCAAGTTGCTAAAATATGTAAACAGTGGCTGACTGATTTAACGACAGACTTATTCAAATATGCATTAATTAATAATCTAATAAATGATCAAATAATCAAACATTACTAACGGGTTAAGAAAAAATATATATAATGATATGTAATATAGTGCAAATATTTAGCAAAATAATCCTCTGTAGAGTTATTTATTCCAGCTGACTGAATGTGCGGTGGAAATAGCGATATTTCAGTGAAATTTTGCGAGGAAATAAAGCCTGTGAAGTAACTTTCAAAAGCAGCTTTCTGTCGGTCAAATTCGCATGACTCACTTGAACATGAGCGATATGTTGGCAACTTCATTGGCCTCGAACACAAAACTCCCAAACACGCGGATTTCTATTGTAATGACCATATTTCGCACACGAAATTTCTCCGAGCAAATGGTAAATGTGACCGCACCTCAACAAGCTTTGTACACTGAATGCCTTTTCTGAGGTAAATGTAATGTAACATATTGTTCACAAATTTTTTTATTGCCGTCTTACCAGGAAACACTGACAGGGTGATTACATGAGACATGATACAATTTAGTAAATTGTACCGTTTCTTTCAACATACCTTCTGATGTTTATCCATGTTTATTTCGTGCTTCAGTGAAACGGAAGATATCATCAACGGTTGCCTTGCTGCTGGAACTGAGGCGCTTAGCGATTTGTCAAAACACACTGAAGAGCGCCAAAACGCCATTTAAACCAAACTGCAAAATATGTTTTTCCATCTAAAACATATTTTAAAAATATTCTAAATGTGTTTTAAACAGTAAGCCTGAATGAAATATTTAAAAAAAAAAAAATTAAAAAAAAGTGTTTGAATCTCATGATAAAATTGACAAAATTTGAAAGCTGAAACTTTGATTCACATCAAAAGTAACAAAGAACAAAGTTTATTGTGATTATTGGATAACTGCATATTAATCGATATTGTGAACCCAGCCCTACTCAGGACAGTATTAAATATTTACAGAATTACATGGTATTACATGGTTTTTGAGGATGAAGGTGTGTTGGTTAGCATTATCTAATTTTGATGAGTTTCTATCAAAATACAGTAGTTTGATGAGACATAAAACCTTTGACTTCAACAACAAAAGAGATGGGAAGTGTTTCACCTCCCTTTTGAAAGACTTTGAAAACACGAGTGCTGTTAAATCAAGTGGCACACAGAGGCACTGACCTTGCTAAAATGTTAATTATGAGGAAATTACTATGGCGGAGACGAGGGAATCTTTCCGAACTCTGTCTTTAATCAGGTGTTCCCGCTGCCGCACGAGGCACATCTGCGCTTTAAAATCCAGTTTGGGGCTTTTCAGGTTGAAGGGGTTTTACTATCTCATAATTGCACAGCTTTTGATTGCAAATAGGTGTAAAATTATACGTTTACCTTAATTGCTTGTTAACTGTCCAGTTCCCCCGATAAAAGTCAGTGCACACAATTGTCAAAGCTCAGTGGGATGTTTCTGTCCTTTATGAGTGTTTCTGGTCACTTTATTTGTTATGATCCCAGTGAGATCTGGAGTAAAACCTCAAGCAAACTCTGCAGCATCAACAGTCTTTTATGTCAGACTCCATGATGTTCATCTTTAGACTTTGGAGAAAAATGATGTGCAGCTAATCAGCTGTTGGATTTGCATGTCTCACATAAGACTTTTTTTCCCCAGAATACCACTGTACAACTTTTCCACTCTTAGATATTAGTGCCTAGCGGAGCTCTAATTGATCAGTGTCTCAATTATGCAGTGTGTGTCCTAATAGAGAAAATCTATAAATCATAATAGGAGTATGTGCAGTAAAAATGTATAGACTTATGGTCCACAAATCAGAGACTAGCACTGAAAATGCATCAATTTATTATAACATGATTCTGCATTCTTGTGAGTTGTAGCAACATCAGGATCATAGATTCTCAAGAAATGCATGGTAAAATCATCTACCAAGTGCATAAGTTTACGCTAATTTATTTTTTATTACTTATTTTATGATTAATAAAAAAATATTTTCATAAAGAGAAATGGCCTTTGTACAAAGGAGTGTACATGATCAGTGTCACAAATTTGCATACAAATATTTATCTATTTAACATATTTTTGCATTTTTAAAAATTCTAAAACTTTTTTAGGTTTAAATAAATTAGTATGTGTATATATATATATCTCACAGAAGTGAGTACACCCCTCACATTTTTGTAAATATTTTATATCTTTTCATGTGACAACACTGAAGAAATGACACTTTGCTACAGTGTAAAGTAGTGAGTGTACAGCTTGTATAACAGTGTAAATTTGCTGTCCCCTCAAAATACCTCAACACAAAGCCATTAATGTCTAAACCGCTGGCCACAAAAATGAGTACACCCCTAAGTGAAAATGTCCAAATTGAGCCCAATTAGCCATTTTCTCTCCCCGGTGTCATGTGACTCATTAGTGTTACAAGGTCTCAGGTGTGAATGGGGAGCAGGTTTGTTAAAGTTGGTGTTATCGCTCTCACTCTCTCATACTGGTCATTGGAAGTTCAACATGGCACCTCATGGCAAAGAACTCTCTGAGGATCTGAAAAAAGAATTGTTGCTCTACATAAAGATGGCGTAGGCTATAAGAAGATTGCCAAGACCCTGAAACTGAGCTGCAGCACGGTGGCCAAGACCATACAGCAGTTTAACAGGACAGGTTCCACTCAGAACAGGCCTCGCCATGGTCGACCAAAGAAGTTGAGTGCACGTACTCAGCGTCGTATCCAGAGGTTGTGTTTGGGGAAACAGACGTATGAGTGCTGCCAGCATTGCTGCAGAGGTTGAAGGGGTGGGGGGTCAGCCAGTCAGTGCTCAGACCATACGCCGCACACTGCATCAAAGTGGTCTACATGGCTGTTGTCCCAGAAGGAAGGCTCTTCTAAAGATGATGCACAAGAAAGCCCGCAAACAGTTTGCTGAAGACAAGCAGACTAAGGACATGGATTACTGTAACCATGTTCTGTGGTCTGATGAGACCAAGATAAACTTATTTGGTTCAGATGGTGTCAAGCGCAACCAGGTGAGGAGTACAAAGACAAGCGTGTCTTGCCTACAGTCAAGCATGGTGGTGGGAGTGTCATGGTCTGGGGCTGCATGAGTGCTGCCGGCACTGGGGAGCTGCGGTTCATTGAGGGAACCATGAATGCCAACATGTACTGTGACATACTGAAGAAGAGCATGATCCCCTCCCTTCGGAGACTGGGCTGCAGGGCAGTATTCCAACATGATAACGACCCCAAACACACCTCCAAGACGACCACTGCCTTGCTAAAGGAGCTGAGGGTAAAGGTGATGGACTGGCCAAGCATGTCTCCAGACCTAAACCCTATGGAGCATCTGTGGGGCATCCTGAAATGGAAGGTGGAGGAGAGCAAGGTCTCTAACACCCACTAGCTCCGTGATGTCGTCATGGAGGAGTGGAAGAGGACTCCAGTGGCAACCTGTAAAGCTCTGGTGAACTCCATGCCCAAGAGGGTTAAGGCAGTGCTGTAAAATAATGGTGGCCACACAAAATATTGACACTTTGGGCCCAATTTGGACATTTTCACTTAGGGGTGTACTCAGTTTTGTGGCCAGCGGTTTAGACATTAATGGCTGTGTGTTGAGTTATTTTGAGGGGACGGCAAATTTACACTGTTGTACAAGCTGTACACTCACTACTTTACATTGTAGCAAAGTGTCTTTTTTTTTTTTCCAAAATACCAAAACTTTGTCCAGGTTTAAATAAATAAATAGATTTCAATTTAATAAATAAATATGCATGCATTGTGGATTTTCAATGTGGTCTCAGACTTTTCAAGTCTAATATAAGAACAAGAAGAAGAAGAACACATGCTGGAAACCTGACTGCTTTTCCTTCACTACTGGTAAATAGAATAAAAATAAAAAATAGAATGTATTACTTACAATTATAAAATATTATTAACTGACATAATATACCTAATAATAACTTTTTAGGCTCACTCTGTGTGAAGCCATGTTTTATTTGAGAGAGCAGCTGTAGCAAACAGGAAATCCTTCCTGCCTGTTACTTAGCAACAAGTGCAATGCTAATATTGCCCACCTGCTGAATATTGACAGTGTAAATGAGTGTTTGGGGATGAAGAAGACGAGATGCTCAGAGAATCTGACACACTCATTGGTGTGCCGGTGACCCCCCAAAGCAGCACTTCACTGCAATAGAAACCTGTTAAAAGATTAAATATTCAGATACTTCTATTTTTCACTTGACTCTCTGCTCAAAGCATACATACATGAATGTATTAATGATTAAAATAATAAATGTAATCTATTTAAAGGGTCATATTCTTAATTTGCAGTGAGAGAGACTATTGTGCACTAAGACTGCTGAAAGTTTTGCTCAGAAATGTTTGAAAGAACAACAAAATAATTAATTATACTTATTTCAATTTATTATTTATAAGTCATTATTTAATATATTTAGCATTTAATAATTAAATATTAAAAGTAAATTATAAGTTACTATTATAAGAATTGTATTGTAAGAAATATCAATTATTTTATATTAATCAATCATCAATGATGATAATAATAATAGTAATCATAATAATAAGATGATGACAAACACACACACACACATTAAGAATGCAATAATATTATTATTAGGGTTATTGTACATAATTACTGTATATTAGGTATTTGATATTTTAATTTAAAAAAATATTTAAATATAAATTATAATAATATATTTTAAGAAATATTAATTATTTTAAATAATAATAATGCTAATAATAATGCTAATAATAATAATAATATGACAAACGTAAATTATGTCACACACACATTAAGAAATTAATAACATTATTAGGGAGATTATACAGAATTATATTAAATATTTAATATTTTAATATTTATAAATAATTGTAATAAATTATAATAGTTTAATAGTTAAGTAATATCAATTATTTAAAATAATAATAATAATAATAATATGTCAAACATAAATTATGTCTCACACAAACATATTAAGAAATTAATAATATTATTATTAGGGTTATTTTTAATAATTATATTAAAAATTTTATCTAAAAAAATTATATAAATTTCAATAGATTATTTTTTTTAAAAAAATCAGTCGTTTTAAATAAGAAGTCAACAAGATATGCAACCCATTTATGTAATCTCATCTATTTCATATTACAATAATAATAAAAAAAATGCTGTATATTTTATTTCTTTAATGTGGTTTCATATATAAGTAATTATGACTACAAAGAGAGGTAAGTGTGACAGTCTGAGGTTTTTCTTTTAGCAAATCCTCTTTTGAAGAAAGTAACTTGCATATTCTGTGTCATATCTGATTTAATGCTTTCGATCTGCATCACAAAAAAAGACCCCCTAGTGTGAATCGTCCCATAATCAGGAATAGTGCCATGACTGATGCTCTGTCGACTGACAGTCGACTATCACCAAAGCCCCGCATACATGGGGAATCACATTCGGAAGAAGTTTGAGAGTTTCCTGCTAAACGAGACAGAACTTAGGTTTGCAGATCTGAATGCAATTGATCAGCTCCTGCTGCAGTCGACAGGGACAGATGCCAGAACAGACTGTGATGCTCTCAGAGCTGGAGATATCAGTGAAGTCTGGCAAAGGATCTCTAGATCATTTCACTTACATGTAGCGATGATGGCTGCTAAATTTCATCCATTTGTAGCAGGAGTCTTTGTAATGCTGAAAATGCATCTCGTCTCGTCTGCACTCTTCACGGGTTAAGAGAGTGATTTCTGAGGAGGCCTGAATTTGAGCTCAATCTCCAGCTGCCTAGAAAATGAGAAAATGAGTCAGAAAGCCTCAACAATAATGTAGGTTGGGATCACATGCGTCAATCAGGGCTCAGCCGTCTCTCGCAGACAGCATACAAACTGCTCTAGTCTGCAGACTATTCTGGTCAAGACCATCTAAGTGGCATGACAAATGGCAAGACACTGTCTTTTTGTATTTACGTAATATTTAGAGGTGAAATATGAACCACAATAATACATCAGTGAGAAAAACTCATTCACAAAATTGCATGGTAGTCCAATTTCAATTGCTCTGTACAATTAAAAATAATATTATTCATTAAAAGTAAATAAAAAAATAAAATAGCATTGTAAATCAACAGTCGGATGAGTGAGATCACATTATGACAGTCATAATTACATGAAAATATCTTAATTGTGAGAAATAGTGGCTTTTTTTTACTCTGAAGCAATAGAAAGGTTTTAATAAATATTGCAATATTAGAGAAATATTAGAATAAATCTTGCTTATTATGAATAATTTTGGTGTCTGTCAGTTTCTGAATGAAAAGACAAACTAAGCTAATCAAATAAAGTATCTTTAATTTATAAAGCATTTCATTCACTGGAGTATTAAACATTTGGTGTTACCACATTATGTAACATATTAATTTTTCTGGAACAAAACTAATACTTATATTTAGCATTAAATTGACCAGAAGTGACTAAGATGAATAAGATTTATATTTCAAATAAATGCTGTTCTTTAACTATATATTCTTCAAAGAATCTGTAAAAAATAATAATAATAAAATGTTGCACAGTAATGTACCAACTCTTTTCAAATTGATGTTTTTTGAGCAACAAACCAGCATATTAGAATGATTTCTGAAGGATCACTGAAGACTGGAGTAATGATGCTGAAAATTCAGCTTTGCATCACAGGGAATAAATTACATTTTACAATATATTCAAATAGAAAACAGTTATTTAAATTGTGAAAATATTCCACAATATTACTGTTTTTGCTGTATTTTTAATCAAATAAATGCAGCCTTAGTGAGCATAAGAGCCATTTTGAACAGTAGGCATTAACATTTTTTTTTAATATAAAAAAATTATTTAATAAAAAAGGAAATTATAAAATATATACTATTACTGTGCTATGCAATTACCCATCACCACCCAGCCCTAAACCACGTATACTAAACCTAACAGCACATGGTGTTATTAGTCAGTTAACATCCGACCTCACCAGCATCTGAATGACTGGTAGCTCACAGAGCCTTTATTACTAGTATGCCACCTCACTCTGTCAATCTCAGTGCTTCCAGAGAGAGGCTGAAAGGCAGCAAACACCTCAGCAAGCCAATGTAATTACTGCTGCTGGAGGTGTATAAACAGAGTTCCATCTCTGTGAAGGCTTCTATGAATCCGGGTAATTAAAGTGCCCCTGCTGCTTTTATTCAATCAGCGAGATGCCATTCCGACTTTCACAGGCAGCGATCAGAGGGGAAGGAGAGTTCGCCTTCACTTGTAAATGCTGATGTGAAACACCGCCAATGTAATTGGATGATGCTTGCAAATGGCGTGTGGTGATGACCATAATACTGACCTATGCTTTGATTGCAGGCTCATTTAAAAGAGCCAAAGATTCCAGCAGAGACACTCATCTGAGACACTAATCAAACATCTTGATGGATCCCTAGAAATAAATAAATAAATAATCTCTTATTTGCTTAGCTCATAATCACACATATTTGCTGCAAATTACATTGCTGTGCGGTGTGTGTGTGTATACGTGTGGCGAGGGCATAATGGACCGTCAGGGACATAAACTGAGGCCTAAAAGTGTTTCACCCCTTCCTGCTCTGATTAAAGGAACAGTTAATCATCTAAACGTTACAATTTTGTCATATTTATGTTGTTTCAAGCAGTTTAGCTTTTTTCAGCATTGATAATAATAATCAGAAATGTTTCTTGAGCAGCAAATCAGTATATTTGACTGACTTCTGAAGGATCATGTGACACTGAAGACTGGAGTAATGATGCAGAAAATTCAGCTTTGATCACAGGAATGAATTACACTTTAAAATATATTCAAATAGAAAACAGATTTAAATTTAAAAAAAAATATTTTACAATATTACATTTTTACTGTAAATAAATGCAATCAAATAAATGCAGCCTTATTGAGCAGAAGAGACTTCTTCCATTATCTATCTATCTATCTATCTATCGTTCTGTCTTTCTATCCGTCTATCTATCTATCTATCTATCTATCTATCTATCTATCTATCTATCTATCATTCTGTCTTTCTATCTATCTATCTATCTATCTATCTATCATTCTATCTATCTATCTATCTATCTATCTATCTATCTATCTATCTATCTATCTATCTATCTATCTGTCGTTCTGTCTGTCTATCTATCTATCTATCTATCTATCTATCTATCTATCTATCTATCTATCGTTCTGTCTTTCTATCCGTCTATCTATCATTCTGTCTTTCTATCTATCTATCTATCTATCTATCTATCTATCTATCTATCTATCTATCTATCTATCTATCGTTCTGTCTGTCTGTCTATCTATCGTTCTGTCTGTCTATCTATCTGTCTATCTATCGTTCTGTCTTTCTATCCGTCTATCTATCATTCTGTCTTTCTATCTATCTATCTATCTATCTATCTATCTATCTATCTATCTATCGTTCTGTCTGTCTATCTATCTATCTATCTATCTATCGTTCTATCTATCGTTCTGTCTTTCTATCCGTCTATCTATCATTCTGTCTTTCTATCTATCTATCTATCTATCTATCTATCTATCTATCTATCTATCTATCGTTCTGTCTGTCTGTCTATCTATCGTTCTGTCTGTCTATCTATCTATCTGTCTATCTATCGTTCTGTCTTTCTATCCGTCTATCTATCATTCTGTCTTTCTATCTATCTATCTATCTATCTATCTATCTATCTATCTATCTATCTATCGTTCTGTCTGTCTATCTATCTATCTATCTATCTATCGTTCTGTCTTTCTATCCGTCTATCTATCATTCTGTCTTTCTATCTATCTATCTATCTATCTATCTATCTATCTATCTATCTATCTGTCTATCTATCGTTCTGTCTGTCTATCTATCTATCTGTCTATCTATCGTTCTGTCTTTCTATCCGTCTATCTATCATTCTGTCTTTCTATCTATCTATCTATCTATCTATCTATCTATCTATCTATCGTTCTGTCTATCTATCTATCTATCTATTGTTCTATCTGTCTATCTATATATCTATTGTTCTATCTATCTATCTACCTATCTATCTACAGTATCTCACAGAAGTGAGTACACCCCTCACATTTTTGTAAATATTTTATTATATATTTTCATGTGACAACACTGAAGAAATGACACTTTGCTACAATGTAAAGTAGTGAGTGTACAGCTTGTATAACAGTGTAAATTTGCTGTCCCCTCAAAATAACTCAACACAAAGCCATTAATGTCTAAACCGCTGGCCACAAAAATGAGTACACCCCTAAGTGAAAATGTCCAAATTTGGCCCAATTAGCCATTTTCTCTCCCCGGTGTCATGTGACTCGTTAGGGTTACAAGGTCTCAGTTGTGAATGGGGAGCAGCTGTGTTAAATTTGGTGTTATCGCTCTCACTCTCTCATACTGGTCACTGGAAGTTCAACATGGCACCTCATGGCAAAGAACTCTCTGAGGATCTGAAAAAAAGAATTGTTGCTCTACATAAAGATGCTCATGTGTATGAGGGGTGTACTCACTTCTGTGAGATACTCTATCTATCTATCTATCTATTGTTCTGCCTTTCTATCTGTCTATCTGTCTATTGTTCTATCTGTCTGTCTTATTAATGAATAATGTCCAAATTTCTCTTTTAGATAAAATGAAAGTGGATATAGGCCTATTCCATCCAACATATATATTCACTACAAAGAATCAGTTCATAAGAATCATTTACTAACGAATCAGACTACTTTGATCACACTACTGCATGCAGCCTGCAAAGGGAAAAACCCCACGAAAGACATGGCTTCTTGCCATTATTTCATGCCATGTGACTGACTGAGTTTGAAAAACATGAGATTTGAGAGAATGAATGATTTTATGGAAAACATAAGCTCAGTTATTTTGCCTAAAATCTCCTTTTGTGTTTAACGTGAAAATAATGCAGGTTTGAAAATAATGCTATTCCTTTAATTGTGGATGTTGCTTTCAGCAACAAAGTTAACTAAAGGACAAATCACCAAAGCAACAGTGACTAACTTTGACATGCTATCAGTAGTTAAAGAAGATGCATTAATTTGCAAAAATATATTTTTAATGGGATGCAAGTGCGTTGGGCTCCAATCGTTGACAGGAGAGGTCACATCTAACAGACATCAGAAACACTGAGGCTGGGGGAAGTGCATAAAAATATATGAAAACACCACGTCCTCGGAAAAGGGACCGATGGAATATGAGAGCTCAGATCTATCGAGCTTTGAAGTAACAAGCGGTTCTGAATGTGCAGCCAGAGTCGCCTGTACAGGCCATGACTGGAGATGAATTTCCAGCTATGGCATCATCAACTAACTGAGGCTGGGGAATAACCTTAATCCTTCCTACAGACACCAGGAAAACAGAATAAGGACCGGGACTTACCCAAGCGAGACTGTGTGCGGAGCTTTTCCAATATGAATGACTCCTGCGTGCGAGAGAGCGGCTGGAGGGAGAGAAGAGGAGAAACGCAAGACAAACCGTCCTGCTTTATGCTTGTCAGCTGAACATCTACAAGAGATATGTTCATAGCTGGAGGTCTTCACATAATACATGACCTGGTACATTTCAGTCTGGTGACATGCCTATAACCTTCACATATCATTGCTCTCCTGTTTACCCATAATGCTAAACAGCTGACAGCAGATTTGTTTTTAAACCTACTGAGCTGGTTAAGGTACATATCTCATATGGACAAAGTCTATGGCATTACTGCATATCCTTTAAGAATATGACAATCCCGGAATGCATTGTGATGACCTCTGTGGAAGAAAATCCACATGATATGCAGGGCTCGACATTAACGCTTGTCCGCTTGTCCGGGACAAGTGAATGTTTTGGACGGGCAAGTGCAAGAGAAATTTACTTGCCCAATCGGACAAGTAACTTGAAAAAGTCAATACCAAAAACAATAAAAACTGCCTTTATTTGTGATATAGCCTTTGTTATAGGGGTGTGCGATATCGTTTGCGATAATTTCGTAATTGTTGTTTTAACGCGTATATTGCAAGAATCAAACAAAACACACCTACAGAGTGCACACATACATTACGTAAAGAAGTCTAGGTTAGACTAGCTCACGTGAGAGTGCGTTCTTTCACTGCATGATTCAGTATTAAAATGCATGAAGAATGATCAGAAAATTCAAGATATGGGGGCAGAAAATGTATATATTTATAT
>JAFVLL020031373.1:0-16052 GCA_021397915.2 Tor tambroides
GTTTAGTTAATAAAAGTTGTGTGCACAAATTACATGAGTTTCTGATTCTGCTTTGCAAATTAAATGTCTCTTTACGATTTTGACCCTCGCTACATGCTCTAATGCATTAATAGGAAGGTATTTTCTGTGGCCAAGAAAATATCCTTTCTTAGAGTTGATATGAACTTAATGTTCGCTGGACGAACAGATTAGTTGATGGCAATTTAATTCTGCGACAGTTATTACTGTCAGCCGATATAAATAATTGTAATTAATCATAATTAATTGTAATTATTTATATACAATTCCCTTGTTAAGCAAATTTGCTACACCATAATATATAAATATACTTTGTCTAGACTTTTTGATGAATAGAAAGTTCAGAATACATCTTTATTTGAAACAGAAATCTTTTGTAACATTATAAATGTCTTTACTATCACTTTTGATCAATTTAATGTGTCCTTGCTGAATAAAAGTATTAAAAATCATACTGGCCCCAAACGTTCGAAAAGTAGTGTATAATCCTTTAAAACAATATTGTGTCATTTGCACAATGATAAACATGCCAATATCTAAATTAAAATGCATTTTGATATTTTTGAAGTAAAAAACATGAAATAAAAAATGTCAGGTTGGTATATAACAAAAGAGTTCTGAAAATTTTTGAAAACTGTGTTGACTCAAAAATATATTCAAGGTGAAAAGCAGAGATGGACTTTTGGAGCACTTAAATTGAGGGGGAAAAATGACTCGATTTAGATCTGTAGACTATTGACTTGAGAATTGACCTAAGGCTTGTCCTTCAAACACTTTTTGTTGCTAAAATATTTCTGGTGTCAGGAAAAACTTCTTGTTTGATGGTTTTATCATGTTTATTTTTTCCCCACATCAGAACTTTAGTTGAAATTTATGAAAACTTTATGAAAGCTGATGAATGCAATCATTACATTTCTAAGAACTTGACACATTTTTTTCAATTAGATTTTTCCTTTGCATAATCTTAGACATTCTTATATGTCATTGACAGATAAGTGTGGTGATACCAGTGCAATATGAGGACACTCTCTTGACCTTTCGTGCAACGCTGTGCCCCTGTATGACTGCATCAAGCAAACGAGGTGGAAGAAATGCCACCATTGACAATGCCTGCTCAGAATGCCACGCAACAGTTGGTCAATGACCTGTGCTTAGCACGCTGACCTTGATATCTAACAGACGTATTCCCTGAGGAGATGAACCCCACTGTGACCCTACTGGAAATTTCCATAGTAACATCTGTAGAGACAAGACTGGAGGTAGCGGAGCGGTAGTGATGATCTACACAGTAGCTCGCAGTCCAGGTACAGGCACGACAACAGAGAAACACAGTTCTTTTTTTGCGGTGTGTATGTGTGTGTCTTTGAAGATAAATGTATACACAAAGACATCTTTTTTCTCTTTAGAAAAAAGAATACAGCTAAAAAAGAAATGAAAACATTGCCATGCAAACAATTGCAGAGTTTTCCCTTGCTTTCTGCTATTAATAAAATCTAATAATTATACATATTTACACTATATATATATATATATATATATATATATATATATATACACACTACTGTTCAAAATTTTGAAATCAGTAAGTTAGTTTTTAAAAAATTAAGTTGTATTTATCAGTGATGCATTAATATTTGATAAAAAGTGACAGTAAAGTTATTTATAATCTTTTGAACTTTCTATTCATCAAAAAATCATGAACAAAAACATATCATTTTCACCATAATAATAGACAGCACAACTGTTTTAAACACTGATAATAAGAAATGCATATTAGAGTCATTTCTGAAGGATCATGTGACAATATTCTAAAATAATTTTACATAATTGTACAATTTTTACTGTATTTTTGTGCAAATAAATCCAGCTTTGGTGAAATGTTTCAAAAACATTCAAAAACCTTACAGACAACAAACATTTGAATGAAATGAAAAACTAAAGACATACTAAAGTTCACCTATAGGCCAAATGTCATTACTTTTACACATACACGGCACTTTGGGCAGAGAACGATGTATTACACCACACTAACGCTTTGGGTTAGGGGTCTAAAATAGCACACCGGATCTGAATGTTCTGTCATTTTATGTTGTCCTTCTCCTAGAAGTGCCTGGAGGATGAGGGAGTAGGTACATGGAAAAAGTATTTAAGCATGACAGAGGACTGGGAATTGCTTAAAGCTGCAAAAATACTGCACTCAGAAGCCCTTTTGCTCAGCACCTCTGCGAGTGTGTGTATATATGTGTATCTTCGGTGACCTGAGATGAATCCATAAATATATTTAACTATGTTTAAAATTTGCACATTTACATTTAGACACTGCGCTTCCTTGAAGGAATGCTGCTGCATGACTTTTTAGGCAAACTTATTATCCCTTAATTACAGGGGTGCGCTATGTGGCTAAGCAACTGGTTCAAGGGGTGTCGGAAGCCATATGTGGAGAGTTTGCATAGTGCTACCGGGCTGATTTAGATGCTAATGCTAAATGCTAAGTAGCCTGGCAGCTGTACGCCTGAAGAAGATAGAATTCACAGTCTTTTATGAGCCAAGAACCTAAACTGCTGCATCATTCTCCATCTGTAAGTGTCTTTCTTTTTCTCTGACTATTTTTGCTCCATCATCCCATTTCCAACAAATGAAATTTCAAATAGACAATTCAAACGCTCACTGTCCCTCTGTGATTGCCTCTCCGATACGCTTCTTTTTCAGTCCAGGTCTCTGTCAATGTGTCTGCTTCTCCCTGTTGCTCTCATTCTCCAGTTTTACCACTCTAACCACTGTATCTAATGGAAAACCAGATAGGTTATCTCACTCTGAATATCCTGCTGGTCTTTTCAGTGGCTTGTAAGTACAATTAAAGCAACACAGGCTTGTTGGAAAAACATGCCTCTACCTAGATTTTTGCAATGCTCCACGAACATAAATAAAATTCACTGCAGTTTCCAGCTGAAATGAATGCTATTGGCAGTAAGACACAAGGATGCAAAGTTTCTTGCACAATACTATGTTATGACCTCAAAACTGTTTAACCATAGTTTATGACTTGTAAACTAACACATGTTGATGTTTGCATCACATAACAAGCCCATATGTATGGCTTTTCTGGTGTAGTAAACTTGCTCGGTGGCGCACCTGGTACAGCGCTGCACTTGCAATGCCAGAGTCCGAAGAAACATGTGTCATGACAAATCAGCTCAAACTCTTGCAAAATCAAACTAAAATGGCATGTTTGCTTCAGAAAATGCATTTTAATATCATGTTTGTTTTTGTTTGGTGGTACGTTGTTTTCAAATGCGATAAATCACTAACCTTTTAAGCACCACTCACAGTTCATTCCGAAAGTATTGCGATACATGCAACAACCAAAATTGCCACATTCAGGTTCATTTGTTTCAGATCAAACTGAATGTGGTTTTAGTGCCACTCACTGGAAATTTCACTTTAAACGTGTCGCGTAATATCATTTTGCAGAAATGTTGCAAACAGGCACGTTTTTCCAAGCCTGGATTGAATTTAAGTGGACATGACCTTATCTTGCCATAACTTGGTCTTGTACCTGTTCAGTCCTTATAGCATTCCTATTCCCCACCCAATGATCTGTCTTCTCCTTCTTTTTCCTATCAACAGCATTAACCTTTTCACAGAAAGACCAGTACAGCTTGGGGCGCCTTTGAACTCCTCAGCTCCTGGAAAAGATGCTTCTAGGAAAGTTCCAAGGGCCCTTCTTGCCCCATCACACAACAAGTCCATTAGAGGCTGGGGATGATGGGAAAAGCGATCTCTTCTCTGGATGAACTTGTCTCCCTAGGGCTCCCTTAAAAGAACTTTACACTCCAAGAGCCTTCACACACCGGTGAGCACGCCGAGTGAGTGTACTTGTGTGGAGGCAGGAGTTTATGATCATTACATAGTGTATGGCATGTGGGAGGCCTTTTAGCGGTGCTCCCAGTTAGGAGTGAATACCGTGCCATTTATCTCACTTAGCCGGGACGTGTGATGCGAGTCCAGCTGTGCCGTCTCCATGCATCCGACAATGCCGTCAAAACCGTGCACGGGGACCACACACAATCTCTGCAGAGGTTGTCTGGCTTACATCATTACAACATACCCTGGGCTTTTGCTGTACATATTAGCCCATTTCACTGAGGCCGGGCTACACAGTCTTGCTGTTTAAACAGCCTCTAAATATAGAAGTGGAAGTGGAGCAAATCCTCCGGTCAAAGGGGTAGGAGGGCTGGACTGGGTCCAGCGTTAAAGCGATGGGAGATTCTTAGCCTCGCTAATGCCTGCTCCCTTTAGAAAGCCTGTACAGACCTAATACCGCATACAATTAGTCTGTAGCCTGAAGACTAATCAGCACTCAGCACAAGGCCACTGCTTTCAGGATTATGGAGGTAAAGTAACATTAGTGTGAATATGAGCAAGTGATGCACCCAGAGCCAATGATTCGTGTCGGACACAACATAGAATAGTATTCAAGATCCATCATGTTTTTATGAGTCAACCCTTTAAGTCTCCTTTGTTTTATAACCAAATTTAATATATTTCTATATCTACTGCTTCTTCCATTACGAGACAAATTCAATATATACTGCCCTTTAAAAGATTGGAAACGCCCTAGGCAATGTGAGGTTTTGGACAATATCTGGAAAAAAAATACTTGTTTTTATTATCAATGCTTTGTGGAAATTGTGATATATATTTTTTTAAAGATTCTTTGATGAACAGAGAGTTCAAAAGAACAGCAATTATTTGAAACAGAAATCTTTTGAAGCATTAAATGTCTTTACTGTCACTTTTGATAAGTTTAATGCATCCTTGCTAAAATCAGTTTCTTTAAAACTCACCCCAAAATTTTGAACAGTAATGTATGTTTATTTAAATGTTTCAAAACTTTTGGAGGACACTGTGTGTTCCAGAATCTCAAATATATATGAAAATGACTGTTCATATTTTTTTTCTTATCTAGAATGTGCCATTTTGGGGGCAGTCATGGCCTAATGGTTAGAGAGTCGGACTTGTAACCCAAAGGTCGCAGGTTTGAGTCTCAGGTCCAGCAGGGATTGTAGGTGGGGTGAGTGAATGTCTCCACCCTCAATACCATGACTGAGGTGAGACACTTAAGCAAGGCACCGAACCCCCAACTGCTCCCCAGGCGCCGCAGTATCGGCTGCCCACTGCTCCGGATGTGTGTTCACTACTGTGTGTGTGCACACTTGGATGGGTTAAATGCAGAGCACAAATTCCGAGTATGGGTCACCATACTTGGCCACAAATCACCTCCTTTCCCCCCTTTCCCTTTTGGAATTTACCATTCAATATTAAACACTATTCTAAAACCTAGCAAACCTACAGAGGTAGCATAATGGGTGCACTTCCAATCCAAAATTTAGACATCTTAATTATACCGCCTGTTAAGATACCTTGGTTTAGTCAAATACGAAGTCAGCATCTCATTTATCCTTTAACAGGCAAACCCAGAATGCATTGCAATCCCAGAAGGATAACAAAATCCAAGATGGCAGACAAGGTGAGAGACATTTTCAATGTTTTGTATTTAGTATTAAAAAGAGCTTTTTGAGTTTCTGCCAATGTTGAGCATTCCAAATCAGTCATTTATGAGTTTCAGTGATGTTTAGGGTACTGCCTATACACACAGGGCCACTAAGCAGCTCCCTAGGTTTCAGAACACAGCTAATGAGTGTAAACTCATGGACAACAGTCCAGTAGTCAGCTGAACACCAGTGACTGAAAGTAGACTACGCATGCTACTATTCTCAGCGTGTGTCTGACAGTATTAAGGAGGCTGCTCCCATGTGCTCTACTGCTGGCTCTGCAGCTGTCTGCTGCTGGAGTCCTCATTACCTCCCTTTATTATCAGCAAGATTGAACCTCCAAAATCCGCTCTCCAGATAACTCAGGAAACAAATAAAGAGAGAAGCACAATACAGCTCTCAGCTGCCAAGCATTACACAGGTGGCACGCTACACTCTATCTGTTGATCTGTCTGTGTCTTCATGGCTTTAGCCACTGTTGTCTCTCTCACTTTCTCTCACTCCATTCCGCCAACCTCTCCGCCAGCTCCCGCCATAATTTTTCTGCACTTATCTCCTGCTTTCAGGCAGGCAGAGGCGACAGGGTGTCACAACACATATGGTTCTTTCTACCCACTATCTTGCTATCTCAGGTGTGCATATACTGGCTAGCATATACATCAATGAGTTATTGAGCATATGAGGATGCAGATAATCTGCACGACTCTGTTTGTCAGCTCTAATTTTTTCTGTATTTATTTATTATCTCTGTGCTAAAGGGATAGTTCCGAAATTAATGTTGATTCAAACCTATATGACATACATTCTTCTGTGGAACATAAAAGAAAACATTCTGAATGTTTTTGAACTGTTTTTATCCACAATGAAAGTCAGTGGGGTCTAAAAAACACTTGACACCATTGATTTTCATTGTATGGGCAAAAACCCCCTCAAAAACACTTTTTGTGTTTAAAGAAAGAAGGAAAGGCAGGTTTGGAACAACATGAGGGTGAGTAAATGACAGATTTTTCAGTTTTGGGTGAACTATTCCTATAATACTGCTAGAGAGCAAGAGAGCCAAAATAATAAAGCAGTCAACAAAGAGATTTCAAAGGATTTAATTTGGAGAGCAAAATTTGGAGAGTCATCCATCAAGACGAGTGGCTAGGAGATAAAAGTATGTTGATGATGTTGCCGGTGGAACGTAGCCAGACAGGATCAGTGCCAGCATGCCCTTTGAGAGAAGAGTCATGTTTCGAGCCGAAACACGAACACACGCCAAAGACAGATTCACATCTAGTCCGAACAAACTGTTCACAAGATGCACTTCTGGAACAGACTGTTCATGGGAAGAACTCTTTTGATGCACGCTATCAGTGTCCTCATTTGCTTACAATATTTCCTCTCTCCGCTCTCCTATGAGTATATATTTGGCATGCACAGAGGTTGATAATGAGCACATCTGGATCCATATTACATTCTCTCCTCATTAGGAGTACTGTACTACATTGCACAAGCTCAAGCAGCACACAAGTGTATGTATTTCCTTCACTCAGTGGGACTGTGTGGCATTGTGTCTATTCGTTCATTCTCAAGGGCATTTTCACACAGTTGTTGGTGTAGAGTGTTGGACGCCAGTATAGTTTTTAATTGGTGTGAAAGCAATCAGATATAATTTGTGGAAGTGAACCACTGTTGATGACATATAATTTATGATCATATTAATTGCTGTTTGTCTCTGCAGAAATTGCTTTGGGTGGGCAGCAGATTCAAGTGCTGTTTTGTGCATGCTTTTGTAGTAAAACTAAAGTGAACAATAAAGCTGGGCAATGTACCATTTGTTGGAATTCATTATATATCTTGATATTTATTAAATCACTTTAAAATGCCGTATTTTTCATTTTTAGCCAAATAGCCAAATTGTTGCCAAGTAGACTGAAAATGTTTAAAGGAAAAATTAGCCATGCTTTTCACTAAATAAACACAATTAACAATAATATTTAATAATTGTAAAAAAACAAAAACAAAACTATTTAATTACTATTTTGATGTAGTTATTTTTTTCAATTATTAAATTAATTACCTTTTTATCAATGATTTTATTATTATTTTAATTTAATTATTATTTATTTTAAATTATTAAATTAATTAACTTATTGTGTAAATTAAAACATTAACAAAAATAACAATTAGAAAAGCTTCCATGATTAAAATATATATTTTTCTTTTATTATTATTCAAAATGCATTTAGCATTTATTTAATTGTTTATTCATATTATTTATGTATTTATTATGTATTAATAAATAAAATTAAAGTACTTTATTATACATTTAAATAATAACAGAAAAACTAATAAATAGTTGACTGACAGAAATGAATTGAACTTTTGTTCTTTTTATTATTGGTGAGAATATTAAAATCAATGCAGTATTTCAGCTGTATATTGCTCAGCCATAGTGAGCAACACTTTCAGTTTTATTTCTCTGAGTTTTATTCCTAGCCAGAGTAGTAAACAGCAGCCATTAGTGCACACGGTTGTACTTACAGATGATGCAAATGTACCATGGATTGAATCCAAATAATACATTGTAATAATTGACCTGTGGGGGTGGACTTGAATTCGAGTTCAGATCAAGCAATCAAACCGAGTGTGAAAACCGCCTAAAAGCCTATGATTCTCTCTGCTTTAGGGTCAATGGCGAATGCTGCTTTGGTTAAAACTGATTAATCACAGTCAGCTCCCACCTGCTTTTGCCATGCTTGACATTTCAGAAAGTGTAACCCTCCACCACAATGTAATTCATGATGAATGGCAATCTAAAATACTCAATGACATATTGGTTTTTACTCTCTTTTGTTCTAATTTTTCTCCTCTTATTTTGCAATAATCATTGTGACATAATGGAAATTATGCAAAACATTAACGCAATTACAATTTATTATGCTAAAGTTCTGTCACAGGATGCTGGAGACTATAAGCGGACAGTGTTTTTAAGTTGATTTGAACATTAGATCTCTGCTGAATGCTAAAACTAAAACATCAGACCATTAGCGAGCGCTCAAACGCTAGACCACTAGTGACCACTAAAACTCCAGACCTGTGATGAGTACTAAAATGCCAGAACATTAGACTACTGCTGAGCAATAAAACATCAGACCTCTAGTAGGTCCTAAAATATTAGAGCTCTAATGAACTCTGAAACATTAGACCTACAGAAAGCACTAAAACCACTAGTGTGTACTGCAACATCAAACCCTAGTGAGCTGTAATGCACACAGCCACTTTTGAAGCACTGACCGCTGGTGGGTATTACTGGATGCGGTTGCTGTATAGGACATCTGGGCCTGCTGTGTTTGTGTACTTCTGTGCTGGGAACAATGCGTCCTTATTTCCCTGAAGGAGACAGGGAATGTGGGCTGCGTAACCCCTAAGCTCAAGGGCTCATTGATTGATTGTTCATGGTGGGGCATGACCCTCAACAAGGGCAAGAGGACTTTTCAGGACACATATTCACACCCAGCATGACTTTTTGAATGCATAGGCACACGTAGCACATACAATCCTGTCAAGCTTTTGGTGAGTCCCTGGTGAATAGTGGCTTTGACTTTGAGAATACAATCACATCTTGCTCATCTGAGCAGGAGAAACGAGGCTTGAAAAGGAGGGAAAATGTGTGTAGATGCAGCCTAGTGACAACATGCAACATGGGATTATATGAGCGAGCTGTCCTTGAGCTTTTATGAATATTTATTTGATGGCAATGCATGTGTTAAAGGACAGAGATTCACACTTTGACAACATTTCATGACATCAGCGTGATTTGTTTATGCCTGTTATATTTATTGCACAGTTTTTTGTATAGTGCAATGTGTAGTTAAAAATTTTATATAATTACTGCTAAACTGTATAACTGAAAATGCCATTTTTTGCATATACTATTAGTGTTGCCAAGTTTTTTTGTCAACAAGTTGAAGCAAATCACTCTGCCCCCTCAGAATGTGATTTTGACTGAGGAGGACCCCCTGGAATGCAATTTTGGAGCAATTTTGATAGCTAGTTTCACCCGGAATGTGATTGGGGTCCGTGATTGGGCTAGTTTTGCTTGCAATTTTTGCTTCGTAATTGTGCTTGTTTTGTTAAGCAGACCTGGCAACCCTTGTGTGTTTGAAATGTGTTTAAAAGTAATCTCTTATGCCTAACAAGGCCGCATTTATTGAATTAAAAACTAAATAAGAACAGTATTTTGTGAAATATTACAATTTAATATATATTAATGTAATTTATTCCCGTGACAGCAATTTTTTTTGTTACTATGTAGAGGTCTTTACTGTCACTCAATTATTTGAGTCAGTTATTTTTATTACATCCTTGCCGAATAAAAGTATTAAAAAGAATGTTTTTATATAAATAGTAATAATAACTTTGTGTGCCTTTATTATTTTGATTTTTTTTTTCATTATTAATAATAACAACTACTACTTTGAGCACTCATTCTTACATATTTCATATTTTTTTTAAGTAGCAGTGTATTAGGTAAAATAGTGTGCAGTCAGCCTAACATTATCTAAAAATAAACCCAATTGTGTTGGGGCCCTGATAATCCAGCTGGGTTTATTTTGCAGCAACAATGACTGTATATTATCCCTTTCATAATGTTTATCAGTGTCTTCAAAGCTGTGAAAGACTCTCAGTAGGTCAGGCTCATGTGTAGTTGTTGCACATGTCCCATGAACATTGCTGTTTCCTGGTTACGTCCTAATCAGTCTAAGGCAGGGTGACGAAGTGCTCAGCATCGCTATCGATGCACAGACCACCACATGACTACGTAGGTGAGGGGGGAGGACAGGTGCAGTAGGGGACGAAAGGAGACATTGGAGGAACAGACAGCCACCAAGCAGCTGTTAGACTCAGCCAGCCTGCAGCCGGTTATTTATTGCAGGGTTGGCTGGGAGCTCAGCATGGTGTCTGCAAACTGGGTCAACCTTTCTCTCTTCCTCTCTTTCCTCCTCTGCCTCGCCTCTTTCTCGCTCTCGTCTTTGCATTTAGTCTCGTTTTGCATAATGCTCCTGTATCCATCCTAGTTCTTCGCCTGTTGTTGATAATTAATAAATGTTTCTGTTTAATTTCTACCTTGCTTTTTCTTGACCTCGTCCTAATCTGCCTCAGAGCAAGCATCTGTATGAAACAATGGATCCAGCCCATTGATAAGTCCATATACTCGTCTGTACCATCTTTGCAAAGCAAAAACTAATTAATATAAATGTAGCCAGAGAGACAGAGAGAAGTTGCAACTCCACTAATAAACAGCAGGCTCGCCCTACTGTAGCCCAGGCGCCCTGTGTGCTTCATTAGCAGCCATTCGCTGTGATTCAAGAGTCACATTTAGCATAATAAACGTGCTGAGCCTCTCTAGAGTCCACATACATTCACGCACACAGACGGGTTCCTGCTGAGAACTCTCGCTCAAAGGCGATTTTCTTTCTCCAGGCTCCCTGGATGGCGCTCAAAGTGAGCGCTCGTGAGGGAGGAATGCGACACGAGAACCAATGCGGCTAGAGAGCATCAAGGTGCGTTTTGTCCCTAAACCTTAGAGAGCACTTGCTGCTCTGGCACATCTATGATTTCCACAGCTGACTAGTCTGTGCTGAGTCTAGCTCTGACTCTAAATGAGGCAGCACAATTATTCTCAAACCTCTGACTCTAACTGCTGTTCTTTTTTGCCCTTTCGCCTCCTCTCTGCTGCCCCATAATAGCTTTAGGAATATTCTGAATTCAATACAATAGACAGCATTTGTGGTATAATGTTAATTACCACAAAATACCTTGACTAACCCCCTGTTTTCTTTTTAAAAAATCAATTCAAGGATATGCTGAGTCACTTACAATTGAAGTGAAAGGAGCCAATTTTTTTGGAGAATTTAAAAGCATGAATGCGAAGCTTATAATTTTAATAAAAGCACTTTAATAAAAGCACATTAATTCTATTATTTAAGCTGAACTGAAATTTTTCTCATCTTTTTATGATCGTTTTAGGCATTACATTGTCATCGCAACAAAGCTGAAAAAACTGGATGTTACTTTACACAGGAAAAGTTAGCGTTTTTTATTTTTTTCCACACTAAAATCATGTTAACACACATATTGTTTACATCTTGTGGCTAAACTAATGATTTTTTTTTTTTTTTTTTTTAAGAAAAGAAGGCACAAGCCCTACTTATTCTCATTGAACTTTGATGAAGATTCTGGCCTTCAGGATATTCAAAACACTTTGCCTGCTTTGTTTGAACTTTTATAAGACTTTGCAATGTTTGCCTTTTTGTTAACTTGTGTCTTGTGTTTTGCTAATTTCTGCTAGACTAACACTCAACAAATTAACCATGATGTTACTACAGTAAGAATGTTTTAGTGTTAGATTGATTCACATTTTATTACAAACATGTAGTAACACAATGATAAATTTGTTGTAAAATGGTAAACTTCTTTCAGACTTAGAATTAGAGTGATCTCTTCAGCCAGAAACCTTGCTTCAAACCCCTATAGGAAGCCTGAACATGGAAACTGATTGACGGAGATAGTGGTTCCAAATTTTCTGACTGGCCAAAAAGGAAGACTACCCATGCTGATAAAAGGATAGTTCAACCAAAAATGAAAATTCTGACACCATTTAGGGTAAACGTACCTATTAAGCTCACGTACCCATTAAGCACACTTCCATTTTTGAGATCAGATTATAAAAAGAAAAAATAATTTATTATCCTACTTGATGTCTTAACCAATTGATATGTGTGTTACTATATACCTCCTGTAATTTCAAGTCAATCAGATCATTGCACACTGGAGATATGAGTCTCCATGTGTTCACACTGTCTGGCGGCCATTTTGAAAGCTGTCTAAAAACTTTCACCAAAAGAGGAGCCCCTTAAATGTGCATTTTTTAGATGTTTATGCCTTTTTATTCGTGCTCTCACTCACTTATTGTAAAATTAAGAGTTTAATGTTCAGACTTTTGCATATTATAACCTGGAACTTGGATATGGGAAATAATTACATTAGATCCAAAAGATAGTTTTAGCAGCATAGCGCAGATGCTACAGAACACAGTTAGCTGACTAGCTGTATAAGATTGTGTGCTACGCTAACATAATACTTCACAGGCATTACAGGCTTGTACTTTTACATCCATAATATTATAAATTGACAATTTATTGCTGGTCTGTCATTTTACAGTGCTGTAATTTTTAAAGATTTCATATTATTTTAAGGTGAGCTTAGTATAACATTGACTTTGTACCTTCAAAAAATATATATTTTTACAATTATTCTTTAAAAAATTTTCTTAAAATAAACAAGAATTTTTAATAAAACATGATGTGAGCTTAATGGGAAGAGGAGTGTGCTTAAAGGGTACAGAAATGTACCCATTAAGCACAGCCAGACTTTTTGAATTTAACGATGTATATCTTAATTGAAATGCTTTTGTTATTTAAAATAAAAGTAAATATTTTTGTGTGAGAGATTAATATTTTATTTTAACATAACTTTTTGTACTGAAACCAATATCTTGTGCACTAAAAATGTCTCAATGTAGATTTTGGTGAGCTTAATAGCTATGTTTACCCTACTATTCGTGTGCCACAGAATAAAGAAAGAAAGTAATACAGGGTTGGAACGACATGAGAAGTGAGTAAATGACGACAGAACTTTCATTTTTGGTTGAACCATCCATTTAAGCGCCTAGGGTTGTTAAAAAGACAGCCCTTACTTCTCAGAACACTGATTTTAGTGATATCTGTCAGTTAGTAGGAACATTTTATATTTGGCATTTAAATTACTTGCCACTGACAGCACCTTTAAGCCTTTTTTCCTGTGTGAGATTCAGATATACACAATGTGTTTCATCATATTAGCCAAGCATTCACATAATGTATCTCATAACGTTGTATGTCAGCTACATCTGATCAAATGCACATTATCATTCTTTTGCTTGGGTTAAACACATCATTTTTTGGTTGGAACAGCAGCTACGCTAATTTTGTCTCTGTTTGCTTCTCTGTTTCTGCCACGGGACTCGCATCCAGAGGCAACTAGGAATCACACAAGCTTCAATCCGGATCCGACCCTTACAAAGATCTGAGATGACCGAACACCTGAGATGAGATGATGCCAACCCCCCAGAGGACCTCAGATGATGCTAAACCTGGAACAACATTCAAAACTACCAAATTTTGCTACGAGTTTAATCGCAAACTATTAACTAACTGCATGATTTTCACTGTAGTACTAATAACCTACTCCTAAATATAATGTAGAAACTTAAATTTTCTGTAAAGCTGCTTTGCACCGATTTGTATCGTGAAAAGCTCTATACAAATAAACTTGAATTGAATTGAATCATATCTTGTTAACACTGCAGAATTCACAAAGTTGCATGCAGAGATGCGCCCACTGCATTTCCACACACATATACATGTTATACTCATACAATTACACTGCCTACCTCTGTTACTTGTACACTGTTGTACAAGGAGTCAGTGAACGAGAGAAGTGAAAGTGAACCGCACAGCTGGGGACTCTCTCAGCGGGGGACTGCTACCAATTAATGTGGGGCCTCCATGCTCTGAGAAGCTGTGGTGTACAAAGACAAAGCGCCGTGTTTGTAATCTGGCCCGGTGTCTGGTGGCCAGACCACTCTCATCAATCCTGCTTGCAGCAGGAGGCCAAGGAGTGCATGGAGAGCCAGGCACGTGTAGGGTCAGCCCATCAGCACACTCTACTTTCTAGTCCTGCCCCGCAACACTCTCCCAATATCCTTGTTTTGTTCCTAAATGCCAACAGTCTTCCAGCTCTTTCAATTGCCCAAATCCTGATCTTTAAATGCACTCTAAGACAGACACTAAACTCACACGGTACAATACCTACCATTCAGTCCAGAAATTATGGTTTTAGACCTGCTGCACCTAGCAAATACTATTTAGTGTTATCTGAACACCTAACTGATGCTTTCACTGCAGCTGCCACTGTGAATTTTGGTCAGTTTGACTGCTCAGGTATTGGAGTACTTAAGACGAGACAGCAGGTGATGTCTGCTCTACTGTTTGCACTCTCCTCCCAGAAAAACGGGCACAAATTGTACTTGTACCTTATGGGACAGTACCCTCAAAAGGACATCTTTGTACCTTATTTACCTCTAAAAGATTCATAGTAGGAACAGTGCCAACTTTGTAACTTGTCTAACCCTAAAAGGTACCTATTAGTACACTAAATATGTAGTGTTTTTTTACAGTGTTTGTTAGAGTAGTGTTCTATCATACTAATATGCAGCTTTTAGAAGTAGACAAGCTACAAAGTTGTCACTTTAAGGGTTCTGCCCCAGTGACAAGCTGCTGTACACATTTTTCTGACAGTGTAGCATCTTGCACCATACCCCATGTTTTTAGGACTGCCTGTCAAGTTAAAAATAGTTCAGCTTTTAAAGACCCCTGCGTTCTGTTGCACTCCACTCCATCAGTTGAGCTCCATCTAGATGTTTTTTGAATGCAAAAACACGTCTTGTGTGTCTCCAAAGAGAGTGTTGAGTGCTGTCGCTGCCCCAGACTGAAAGTCCCTAAGTACAATTGTTTGCGCCCTACAAACTACCAACACTGAGTTTTTTGATTGAATTTTCTTAGACTTGATAGCAGTATTCGCACTGAATTTTCTCTAAATCTGTGCATAGTTCAGCCAAACCTGCCATTCAGAGAACAGATAATAGTTGTTTATACATTTGGTTTAATGCTAGCATTTGCCACTGTAACTCTCAGCATAAGACAGTGCTGGTCACTGTTTTATTTATGTATTTGTTGCTTCGGATGTGCCACTTAAACTTTACAGGCACAGGCACAGGCACTAGCTTTTGTCTGCCGTGAATGTATTGCAAAAGATGCAAAGAATATGAGATGCTCTCCGAAGGCTATTTATTTTGAGACAAGCAGGTATGAGGAAAGCGTTATATAATGAGTGTCCCAAGGCGCATGCAAAGAGACAAGTTATACATCATCAATAGCAGTTCAGCTCTGAGATTTAGGATAGGTTATGTTTATATCAAATGCAAATCATACCAGAGACCCTTGGAAACTGCTTTTACTGTAACTTTAAATGTATTTTATTTTGTTGTTGAGTTTTGCTTTTGAATGGCATAGTTGGTTCCAATTTTAACCAATCAAAGTAGAAGAGACTGGGAGCAATTTTAACATTTTTTACATTTGCCTATAACTCACAGATTACTTGAAATACACTAGTCATGTTTTGATACAAGAATCTAATATAGGTGCATTAATTAATAATACAACTGATATATTTACACTAATAAGGACAAGACTATAATATTAAATGCAAAAGTCAGAGTGCTACAATTGCTCTCTCGGTGTAGGAATTAAAAATGGCATTTTTCTAATTGACAAAGTCCCACAATTAGTGTTTTTCACTTGATTGATCATTGCTGTCACTTCCAAGTACTTG